>JAQFVV010006576.1:102289-284668 GCA_028023455.1 Epiperipatus broadwayi | reverse complement strand
TAATGTAGAGCCGAATTAGAAATCTATTTAAATCTCATCATAATCAATTATCAGTATACATGTGTTATGTTTTAGAGATGCGATGACCCATTCCGCCGTGAAATTTCTGGATTCTTCAGGATTGAAATTAACCCCAGTCGTCCTACACAAGTGGGCATAATGGGTGCTCCCGTAGGATTTGACAATGTCATGCAGCCAGCCGGAAAATCGTGCCACATACCGCTTGCCCCTGGTTATGCTTATGTGACACCTTATTTCGTCGGACTGAGGCAAAGACCAGTCTGATATTCTTATAAACCCATTCGCGGCATGGCAGTTTCGATATACTGCCATTCCATATCGCCTTTCTAAAGCGTACCACATGTTCCTTTGCTCAATTCTATTATTCTATATATCACTCCGCCTCTGCATTATCTTCATAATTCACTCTCAAATAAATGTTTTCCCTTAGTTATAAATAAATATTTTAATTAAATAAATATATGTCTGCCATTACTCTTATATACCATACTTTAGACTCTTGCATTGCAAAGGTATAAATCCCTCCATGCATGCATTAGAAATACTCACTCGAGAATTTTAGGTAGCTAGATTATGCCGTCAAATAAATGTATTCCTTTTGTAAACATTACAATATCGGAAATACCACTACTGAAATCCTCAATATAAAATAATGTCTAAATAAATAAATGTATTCTTTAAAATATAATCATGTCGCAAATCCCGCTACTGAAGCTGTTAGTCCATAAAATATTATTAAATGATTTTATTAAAATGTATTAATAAATAATTTTAAACTATATGTCTGCAGTTACGTTTCATTTATTCGATACCCATTCTATATAATATTTCCTCGATTATGTAAATATGAATGTTTAATTAATATTAGTTTGATTATTGGCTAACTCGAGAATAAAATCCTGAGTCTCTTGCATATCCCTGACCACCGTGCCTAAGGAAATATTTACTAATGTCGCATCAGATGCGTTGTTTCGTGGATTGTATTGTGGAACCGATAAACTATGTACGAACTCAGTACCACGGGTGGCTTCGCTACTCGATGGTGATGCTGTTCTGTATGGTGGTCGAATTCTGCACTATGTTTACGAGTCACACGTTTTCTGACCGTTACATAGTTAAATTTTTTTTAGCGTTTGGCACTTTCCAACGTGGAGCGTTCGATACAAAAAACCCATATATACCCTGAGCAAAATATAACGCATATAAATTTCTTTTAGCGTTCGTTACTTGAGTTAGCTAATTATTCTATATATATACGATTTTGTTTTGATAAAAATAATGAAAAAATAAGTAAATCGAGTGAAATAATGTGGGTCGAGTGAGTGAAAGGACAGCAGGTGTAATAACAAATTTAAGGAAAGCAGGGATGTGTGTGTAATTTAAGAAGGAACGAAAATACTCGGATCTAATGAAATATTTTGCTTTATATATATATGTCAAGAAAAAAAAAAGTAATCAATCGTTAAATGAGAAAGTAAGTAGCATTGAATTTTTTTTTATTAAAACACCGTTATATATATAGCATAGACAGCAGAAGCTTGTTATATATGTTAATAGTAAATATTTTGTTAAAATACAAATATATATATCATAGACAGCAGTAGCTTATTACATGCATTACCAATAGTTCGCTATAATATATATGTTAAATATGTTAAATGCAGCAATATAGAGATAGGGCAATGTAGAGTAGGTGAGGGCAGCGAAAGAGTGTCTTAGGGCCAATATACCGGTCGGGAGTAATCAAATGCTAGTAGTATAAAATAAATAAATTACATTAAGAAAATGGAATCAGAAAATATTGATATACAGCAAGTAGATTTATCTGAAGCTTTGGAGTCAACACCCGAGCGAAGGGAAGCTCCACAACAATACAGAGGATCAATGGACTTAAATTTCAAGTTCATGGAGGAAATACTCAGACAGAGTATGCAAGAAATGAAGGAAATGTATGAGGAGGAGATGAGAAAAAGAAGAGATGAAGAATCAAAACAGAGACAAGAAGAAGAAAAGGTGAGAGTTAGAGGGTATCAGGAAATTCAAAAATTTATCTTGAGAGAGTCAGGAATGATAGCAAATGAATATAGAATAACCCAAATCAATAAAGAGGGGGGAAATATAAGGACAAAGGAGGTTAGACCTCAAAGCTACTTAGGAGAGATTATTCAGATAAAAATCTTTAGAGGATAGACAGGAGAAAATCCTCAAGCCCACTTAGAGAGCTTACAAAGTTTCTTTCAAGTGCATAAGGCAGAAGCAGGTGAACAGATAGCTGTTGCCAGTTCCCATTTACAGGGCTATGCCAAAGACTGGTGGGATATGGTGAAATGGAAACCTAAAACTATAGAGAAGTACACAGATGCGTTAATGAAACAATATTGGAGCGACAAGCATCAAATTGATATCTACAACATGCTCTGTCATGAAAAATATGGAGCAGTACCCTGAGAAACACATGCTCAGTTTTTCCCCCACCAAGCAAACCGATTTAAATCTCTTACGATGTTCACATTGGCAGATAGACATATCATTGGAACGATTCAACAAAATATGCCAGTAACTACCCAAAAGCTGATGATCATAAGTGGTATCAAAGACATTGAAGAGATGGGAGAATTTCTTGCGGTTTTAGATGATAGCCATTGGTCTGACAGTCTAGTAGATCACGAATGGAAGCAGGAGACCAGAAAACAGCAATCAGCGACTACTAGCAATCATAGTGAGAAAGAAAGAAACCAAATGGCAACTCGATCAAGCGGGACGTCAGTAAAAGATTACCAGTACCAGCATTCATCTTGCCAGCAGCTGAGAGTAGTGGAGATGAGTAAGTGGAGATGACTAACCTCACGTCAGTCATCCAGGAAGAGGATCCCACTTGGGGACTTCAGATTGGCCCTTGCCCAATTATTAATACAAGAATTGGGGCCTCAGTTGCACAAATTCTTCTTGACACAGGCAGCCAGTTTTCCTGTGTTTCTATAGAGTGGTTAACAAATTACGAAAAACATGGACTCATACCCAGACTTCCCGCTCACCCAATCCAAATGAAGCTGGCTGATGGGAGGATGACCAGAACTGAAAACTATCAAGTCTGATTGGAAATATCGATAGGAGAAGCCAATGCAGGACATGCCTTCTTAGTGATAAGAGGACTAATTCAGGACGTGATAATTGGGTCTGACTTCTTAACCCAACATGAATGTATCCTGGACTATAAAAAAAGATACTAACTTTCCAGCAGGAGCAGATTAGTTTTGATACAAATAAACAAACTGAAGAAATCCAATTAAGATGTCTGGAGGCCATTCCTGATGAGGATATCCAAGAAAAAATTATGGGATCATTGTTAGACAAGGTAGAGGACCAATTCCAGTTACAAAAATTACTTACGGAAAATCGTACCATATTTTCTCAGGTCCCAGGTGAAATTAGTGATTACGTCCATCGGATACGAGTAAAAGAAGAGACGCATTTCCAGACCCGCACATACCCTATCCCATTTCAGTATCAAGAAGAGGTGAATGCTCAAATTAAGCAGATGATTGACTGGGGTGTAATTGAAAAGGGGTCATCACCCTATAATAACCCGTTAGTCGTAGTCAAAAAGAAAGATGGAACCATGCGATTGTGTCTCGATGCTAGTACATTAAACAACATTACTATACCTGAGCGGGACATCCCACCACCCATCCAAGAAACATTCCTAAAGTTGACTGCTAAGAATATTTTCTCTACCCTTGACCTAACTGACAGTTACTGGCAAATGGCTCTCTACCACCAGGATCGAAAATATACCGTGTTCAGATACAATGGGCAAACCCACATGTTTAAGAGAGTACCGTTTGGGCTGATAAATAGCGGGGCTGGCCTCATGAGGTGTTTGGACCAAGTATTGTCAGAAAGATTAAAAAAAATATTGGTATGTTATGTAGATGATGTAGTAGTTGCGTCTAGAGACATTGCAGAACATCTGGAGGATTTAAAACAATTTTTCGATGAGTGCACCCAGAAAAATATAACTGTTAATTTAAAAAAAAGTTTTTTCGCATTGAGGAAAATTTCCTTTTTAGGCCATATAGTAAATGGTCAAGGAATTAGGGCTCACCCTGACAAGGTCACAGCTATTGAAAACTTCCCTAGGCCCACGAACCAAAAACAAGTTCGATCATTTCTGGGCCTTTGCAATTACTATCACAAGTTTTACCCCCATTTTGCCAAAGATACATCATCACTAGTAGAATTGATAAGACCTCACCACCGATGGGAATGGACGAAGACCCATGAAGAAGACTTTAGTCGAGTAAAGAGAAGATTTTTAGAGACTGTGATGTTACACTACCCAGATTTTACCCGTTTATTTTATTTGCAGACTGATAGCAGTCAGAAGGGATTGGGCGTGGTTCTATTTCAAGTCAACCCAGAAGGCCAACACCAAATACTATATTTTAGCAGCCGTACTCTGAAAGGAGCCGAAAAGAACTACACAGTGACGGAACAAAAGACACTAGCAATCGTGTGGTCATGCAATAAGTTCAAGCAGATGTTGCTGGGTTCAGAAGTGATTATCATTACTGACCACTGGTGTCTCGAATTCTTAAATAAAAGTTACCTGAACAATGACCGCCTCATCAGATGGAGTCTTTCACTTCAAAGATTTCATTATAAAGTCGTCTACTGCCCTGGGCCTGAAAATACGGTGGCCAATATATTAAGTCAACATCCTATAGAACTGGAGCCACACAACCCCATAATAAGTGATCAGCCACTGGTAATTGCAGCAACGGTACTGGACCAGGAGATGGAACACAAGTTAAGGAACCTTCAACATTGGCAAAAGCAGCAGCCGCTATATAAAAAGCTTATCCAAATTGTACAACAGCAAGGAAATCCAATACAAGGCTGCCCAACACCTTGAGGAAAGAAGCTATACCAGATAAGAAATGGGTTGCTGCAGCAGCAGATTGTGGGAGATAAAATTTACTGGAAAATCTTGGTACCACCTGACCTCAGAAACCGTCTCATCATGTATATGCATGGTTTAGTAGGGCACTATGGCCCTAGAAAAAACAGAAGAAGCTATAAGACGACAATTTCACTGGCCAAAGCTATATGAAGATGTGATGGATACCCTCAAGAAATGTGCTATTTGTGCAAGAGATAAACCACCAAATAGAAACTTTAGTGGAGTAGGTGCCTCTATCATTCTGTCCGCACCAAATGAAATACTTGCGATCGATCACTATGGCCCATTGCCATCCTACCGTAGATTCCGTTACTTACTTGTAACTTATGATCTATTCTCAAAATATGCTTGGGCCTATCCTGTGATGCGAGCAGATTCCCGTTGCGCAATTCGAGTGCTACAAAAGTGTCAATTTGTCAAGATTGGAAAACCAATCACCATCCTCTCGGACCACGGATCGGCCTTTACATCTCAAGAATGGAAGACTTGGTTGAGGCAGCAGAACGTTGAACATATTCTGACCTCAATTCGAAATCCTCAGTCTAACCCATGTGAACGGGTTATGAGGGAAATAAACCGACTATTTAGGACCCATGTTCACCAAAATCACAGAAGCTGGGTAAATCAAACTGAAAAGATTATTCAATATATCAATGAGGCCACTGGCATGACACCAACACGTTTGCATTTTGGTAAAGCAGACTCAGTACTGATCAAGATGCCATTACCCATGGATGAACGTGAAATCAATATTGAAACTGACAGACGCAAGGCACACCGCTGCCTTACAGAAAGGGCAGAACAGAAATTACGAGCAGATCAGAGAAGCCAACATTTCCAGGTCGGGAACTATGTTTGGGTATGGAACTCTCAACAAAGTAACCGAGATAAAAGAGTATATAAAAAGTTCTTTCCTTTGTACCGGGGACCCTTTATAATTGATCGCACATGTGGCCCAAATGCATATTTATTAAAAGATGGAGATACCATAAAAGGGACATACAATGCCCGTAATCTCAAACCATGTAGGTATTATCCACCTGACCCGGGGTTGTAAAAATATTAGACCATTAGGACGGATTAAACGTATATGAAAATATTAAAATGAACTTGATATAATGAACTTGGTTGAACGGATTGTACTTTAGTCAAATAGGGTTTTAGATAGAAATCTTATTATTATATATATTATTATTTTAATTCCTATTACTCTTAAAATTTTTTTTTATATATTATACTAATCCTATTCTAAGAATTTTTTTTTATATATATACATTCAGTTTAACTAATTATTATGATTTTAACCAGACACGTCCAAATTAGGCCATTTTAATTAAACTATAAATTCTAGATCCGGGTATATAAATTGTTCGTTGCTTCATGTAATCTCTGCTTTCTATATTTCAATATATCTGTAAAAACAATAATAATGTTTTCGTCTTTAAATTATATAATGTAAAATTTTTTCTCTTTCTTGCCTCCTTTGTTCTTCCTTAATTGTTCTGGGGAAGTACGGGGAAATGAAACAGTAAGATTCGTATTCGAATCTTAAGTTTCACCTTTTTCTGTCGTCTCTCACGGACCGGTCTATCCCGCCCAAATTTAAACTTTTTGATATTGAATTGTGTGTGTAACAATATTAAAAAGGTATAAATATATGTAGAATTCAGCATAAACACGCACACATTTCGATCTCAAATTAAAGGCAATAAATAGGGATAAAATAATATAATTTAGATTTCTTTTAGTTATATAATTTTGTATAATTTTAATCATTTATTTTGGATTATAAAGTTCGTATTTATTGCTTTGTTTAAATTTCATTTAATAATAATTCTAAAAAAATATCTGATGTAATATTTAATTAAAAGTTAAAATAATCTTATGTTCCCTTTTTGTTTTCGAAATTTAAAAGCATCGGTCAGTGATAGATAATAGATTAATTAAAGAAAAATTCCCCAAAATTAATTAGTAAATGTAAAATGTAAACAATAGAATGGCAGCTTTCTTTAATTAAAAACCAACTAAATGCATTGATTATCCTCAGGGCAGATAAAGTAGAACCTAAAAATATCTTAACAAAAAAATGTGAAAGATCAAGATAAAAAAAGAGGCCATCTTAGACTTGCTGGAGACATTCACTTAAACTTTAGCTTTGCTCTCGATCACTGAGAGTCTCCAAAATAATAAAATAATTTGTTCCTGCCAAGGTATGACCGAGTAAAGCACCTAGATTATTCTCCATCGGGAGATGGCCATCGGATGCTGAACCTTCATTGCCCGTCATAAATTCACCATGAAGATCTGCTGCCTGAAATGAATGAGAAAGCTGCTGCTGCCATGAAATTAAATGAATATCTTAATACAAGAAAGAATTGCCACTCATGAACCTTTTGCTGCTGTGAAAGTAAAATGAAACGTCTAAATACAAGAAAGAATTGCCACTCATGAACTATTTGCTACTTAACCAATGGACTCGGAAAACTTCTTATAAAACAGGTACCTGTCTGTGTTCAAACTCTAGAGTACTCTAATAATATGCTATAGCTCTTCTTCATAATACTTATCTAAATTATAAAATGTAAAAACTATCATTTGTATAACTAAAACTGAATAATTAACTTAATGTGTAAATTTCTCTACTAATCTAGCTTACCTCATTCTGTCTTGGGTGCGTATTTCTATAATCTACATTTCTATCTATAGTTATTATTTAATTATTGCATGCTCATAATTATTTCAATTTTCAAAGTTTAAATCTATGATCGCTTAAAGCAATGAATGCATGTCAAATTTTCATTAATATTTACTTTCTTTAATAACTTAACTTTCATATAAATCGACACGCATTCAATGCTTCATTTATTGTAATGCAGGGGTCTACTACTTCGCAAATGGCTGACGTATTAGTTATAATAATTCCCAAGTTATATATGTTTTGTATTTATTAAATAATCAGTGAATAATTCCAGAAAATTACATTTCTTTGAGAGTCACCAACGTTCTTTAGTAAATGTTGATAATGTAGAGCCGAATTAGAAATCTATTTAAATCTCATCATAATCAATTATCAGTATACATGTGTTACGTTTTAGAGACGCGATGACCCATTCCGCTGTGAAATTGTCGGATTCTTCAGGGTTGAAATTAACCCCAGTAGTCCTACACAAGCGGGCATAATGGGTGCTCCCGTAGGATTTGACAATGTCATGCAACCAGCCGGTAAATCGCGCCACATACCACTTGTCCCTGGTTATGCTTATGTGACACCTTACTTCGTCGGACCGAGGCAGAGACCAGTCTGATATTCTTATAAACCGATTCGCGGCATTGCAGTTTCGATAAACTGCCATTCCATATCGCCTTTCTACAGCGTACCATGTGTTCCTTTGCTCAATTCTATTATTCTATATATCACTCCACCTCTGCATTATCTTCGTAATTCACTCTCAAATAAATTATTTGCCCTTAGTTATAAATAAATATTTTAATTAAATAAATATATGTCTGCCGTTACTCTTATAACCCATACTTTAGACTCTTGCATTGCAAAGGTATAAATTCCTCCATGCATGCATTAGAAATACTCACTCGAGAATTTTAGGTAGCTAGATTATGCCTTCAAATAAATGTATTCCTTTTGTAAACATTACAGTATCGGAAATACCGCTACTGAAATCCTCAATATAAAATAATATCTAAATAAATAAATGTATTCTTTAAAATATAATCATGTCGCAAATCCTGCTACTGAAGCTGTTAGTCCATAAAATATTATTAAATGATTTTATTAAAATGTATTAATAAATAATTTTAAACTATATGTCTGCAGTTACGTTTCATTTATTCGATACCCATTCTATATAATATTTCCTCGATTATGTAAATATGAATGTTTAATTAATATTAGTTTGATTATTGACTAACTCGAGAATAAAATCCTGAGTCTCTTGCATATCCCTGACCACCGTGCCTAAGGAAATATTTACTAATGTTGCATCAGATGCGTTGTTTCGTGGATTGTATTGTGGAACCGATAAACTATGTTCGAACTCAGTACCATGGGTGGCTTCGCTGCTCGATGGTGCTGCTGTTCTGTATGGTGGTCGAATTCTGCACTATGTTTACGAGTCACACGTTTTCTGACCATTACAATATGTTATATGCAGATTATGAATTCACACAATTCAAGGAATGCACATTTTTTTTGCTTATTTCATGAACTGTATACATTGTGGAATGTGTAAAATTTTGCACAATTCATAAAATAAGTATTGTGTGGAAACTCATGATAAAGAGATGAAAGAGCCTTTTTTATTGGTTGTTACTGCATGTAAACTATATTTTAATAAATTTATTTGTAATAGTATTAATCAAATGTGACGGTAAATTTATATAACATTACATAAAAATTTCTTTCATCATATTTAATAAATTTAGTTTGTTACTGACATGAGTTACATGACCTTCACTTTTCTATAGGACCAATGACTTATGTTATATGTAATTATTTATTAATATTAACTTAATAAAGTGATATTTTAGGTTTTATATAATTATATTTGTTAAATTTTAGATCCCTATATTGAAAATGGAAGATTTAGAAAATGCTGCTTGAGAATGTGATATCTTATGGAATAATGAATTCAAAGAATATGATATAAATCTAAAAATCCAACAACCTTAATTGAAGTAGTTCTTGATGAGGAAAAAGGGAAATATAGAATTGACATTAAACGAGAAGTTATTGAAAACTGGCTTAAGAGAAATTGATAAGAAAAGATTGATTTTCAGGAATTATCTATAAATGAGGTACCACCTACAGACTACAGTTTCAAAGCTCTAGTTTACCAAATAACCAGTATAGCTATTTCAAAATTCAAGTTCTTTGTAGCCCTTCATGTCATCCAAATAGATCTTGTGAGAATCATTGATTTTTACTCATTAGAGCCCTGCAGTTTAACAAGAAAAGCATCCGACTTGGAATTAGGATGCTCAAGAATAATTCTGACACCAAACTTCTTAGGAATTCCTGAGCAATAAAACCATAACCATTTTTACTTGCTAATTTCAAATTAAGAAGTTTGGTAATATTTTTCTCATGCTTTGTCAAAATGCATAACTATTTTTATGCAATAAAAGTTCTTTAATTCAAACTATGTTATAACACTTTATCCATTCACACCTATTTATATGCTATAATTATGCACCCAATTCATGAAATAGCAGGGGGTATAGTGCTTATTTCATAAATTATGCAAAATTCTACACATTATGTGAACTGTGCAAACACATTTTACAATTCACGGAATGTGCAAAAAATTGCTTCCATGAGGTGTAAAATTTCATAATCCACATGTAATGTTTATTTTGAAACAAAAATGTTTATCCATTAAAAATGTAAACATATATATCTTGGATTAATTATGTATGTGATTATTTGTTGTTAATATAAAAAGATGTGTCCATGTTTCACATAGATTACACATACCATTATCTGTGTAGTGGATATCACTCAAATTTTTATACCCATATATATTTTCAAGGTGTTTGATTTTCTTTAGTGCAAAATTCACTCAATTTCACTATACTGTAAGTATTAACCAGCAAAGAGAATTGGATTTCTTTCTTTCACTATACTCTCTCTGTCTTAATATATATGCAATTTATGAACCTCTATTATTCTAGTATGTTAAAAGTTACAAGCATCTGAATGATTATGCTCATGTTGTCAGCTTGATAACTTTCATTGCAACTCTATTATTTATATAATACTTATTATTTTATAAACAATAATTAGAAGTATAAGGGGATTCAATTTTCTATATGATGTGGTTCTTTTGTAAATAATGTTCCAAAACTTTAGAAAATGTTGCAAGTGTTATTAGATGATAGTAAACAAATATGACTAAAGATAAATTGTAAAAATGATTAAAATAATGCTTAATAAATTTTCTCAAAAGAAGAAAACAAAGATTGATGATCATGAATTAAAAAAAAACTACAAATAACTTGATCAGATTAATAATACTAATAGAAACACAATGGATGTGCTTAACAATAGAATTATATTTAGATAGAGTGCTTCTGATAGAAGTAAATTAATATTAAAAGAAAATATGTCTATATGTTTGAAAAGGGTTTTTAAGATATATATTTTATCAGTTCTTATTTATGAATATGAGACATGGGCATTTATTATAAGAACAATACAGAGACTTCAGGCCAGCCAATAATGTAAGAAGTAATATATATTAATAATAATAAGAAACTGAATATGAAATACATAGATGAGAGAACTGATAGTAAGTTTTTGCTTCTTGTAATAAGAATTTAGTTGCTTTCCATAATAATGATCTCAAAACTGTTGCTATTTATTTAGACTTTTTCAGATATTTGATTGCATATATCATATAATTTTACTTAAATGCCTGTATATTCATGGCTTCCATGGTCTTTTTACTTCTTGATTTGCAAGTTATGTACAGGATAGAAAAGAGGTAACATAATTTTCTGTTATTATTAATTGTTGTTCAATAGTTAATCATGGTGTGCCATAAAGTTCAGTCCTGGTTTTTATTTTGTTTTTACTTTACGCAATGATATATTTTTGAAGCATTTAGAAACAAAGATTTATACATTTGCAGATGATATTCCTGTAATCTGTGCAATAATTTCATATAGGTATTTGAAAAAGTAATTAATAATGATTTATTTTTAATTAGCATTTGATTATCTTTTAATTAATTATCATTTAATTAAAATAAAACAAAAGTAATACATTTTCTTCTAAATTTGTTTCATATTTTTTTGATATCGTTATTAGCAATAATACTTTTTGCATTATAATATTTTATATCTTAATAATAATAATAATAATAATAATAATAATAATAATAATAATAATAATAATAATAATAATAATAATAATAATAATAATAATAATATTATTATTATTATTATTATTATTATTATTATCTATTTATTGATTCCCCACTATCCTAATTAAATTATATTAACATTTTTTTCTTTATGTAAATTAAATTATATATTTTATTTAAATTTTTACATCGATCAGAAATTATTTTTTATATTTTATGTTATCAAAGCTTATTATTAATAATATATTTATTTCAGGGAGCTTTTCTACTTTTGTCGTATTTACATCATCTATTTTATATATAGGGATTTGAACTCAGACTTTTACATGGCCCTCAAAGCTGAGCATTGATTGTATATATGTGTGGAGATGATAATCTGGACCAACTGATGAGTGTTGGTTTAGCATGAAATACGTGTATTGGTGATTATTTATATTTTTGACATTTGTGTGATCAGTGTGTGTCAGCAGTATAAGATAGTGGGATAGTTGTGGGTCATGTGAAAGTCTAAGTTCAAACCCCTATATATTACATATTGGAGTGCAGATATGAAAAAAGCCAGTACTGTAGAAAAATCATATATCATCTGTTTTACACAATTATTTATTGCCTATTATATTAAATCTCAGTTGTATTGCATATAGTAAAGTTATTTATGGATCTCACAATATATTTGATATCATTTATTTAACTGGTTTAGAGTAATTCTCAATATTTATTATAAGATACCATTTAGCTACCAAAATTTTTTTGTTATAAATACATGGTTATGTATTAAATTTCAATTCACCCTATTTTCTCAACACTTCCACTCAAACATATCTTAATTATTAATACCCCCACATTAATTAATATGTTAAAGCAAGACTGTTCTCTGAATTTATCTAATATTAATTATATGGCTTTTAAAAATGTTTACATTATTGATTATACTACACTAAATAATATTTTATCATTTTAATTAATTTTCAAAATAAAATTGTGTATTTCTACTACTTTATCTTTTTATATTATGTTTTAACTGTTATATTTAAACTCATCACTCAAAATCTTTTTTGAATGGAGTTTATATTCTGTTTAAACAATATACTTTATTGACCAAAAATGTGTTACATAGGTTTTACAAATGGTTTGCCTTAAATTTGATATTCAAGAATCTAAAAGTGCGAATTCAACTTCTATGCTAATACTATCACTGTGCAAATCAGGCCAGCAACACCCGAATAAAAGTGGAGAATAATATTACTCAAAACATTGTACAATTACTAACCTGTGTTGTAATATATAGGGCATATGACCTCAGGCCCTCACACAACTGACCACTTTCCACACCATCTCATAACACTGATACACATATATGTTGAAAAAATAAATAATCACCAGTATATATATTTCATGCTAAACCAGCAATCATGGTTTAGCATGAAATACATATATTGATGATTATTTATCTTTTCAACATATATGTGTTCAAGTGTATCAGTGTTATGAGATGGTGTGGAGAGTGGTGGGTTGTGTGAGGGTCTGAGCTCATATACCCTATATATGACATATAAACACAGGTATATAATAAACCTGTGTGTTTCAGTTACCCTGTGTTGTCTAATTGTGTGTTATTACTAACAAGTTGTTTGTATTTGAAAAGTTTAAATAAAGTTTAAAATGATCTGTACATTGAACATTCACTCATAGATAATGAAAATAGTTCAACATATATCTAATAAGGTCACTTTTAGTTTTTCATAGTTTTTATTTTGCGAATTAATACTATGTATGGTACTAGTGAAAAAGTTTATTATCATTTAAATTGAATTACAATCTGAGACTGCTCTAGTAAAATTTATTGATTAAAACAAATATAGCAAATATGTAAAAGTATGATATTAATAATATATTATAATGAAATTTAGACAGACAATAGATACATAATTTTTTTATGGCTATAAGTTTCCAAATAAGCTTTTCTTTCTTTCTTCACTGATATAGTATAAATTAGACATATAATTGGATTATATTAACAATGTTAAATTTGAAAACCAAAGATAGTTCCCTTTAGCCTACCATTTGACACATCATAATAAATAACTTCATATTTTAACAACCAATGTTTTTTTTATATGATTATTGATTGGAATCACATGATTAAAAGAACATGTGCAAAGACAAAAAGCTCCACCCAGTTTTGGGTGGAATTTATTGAAATACTACAAATGAAAAATTGATGGAGAAAAAATAAAAAAGAATAAAACATTTCTGATAATTTTATCTTTAATGTTTATTTAAAATCATAGATTTAAAAAGTTTAACTCTGCAAAAGTTATGGTAAAAAAATTTACACCGGAAGTCATTTATATCTGAGAAACACACTCCTTCTTAATACATGCTGAAAGGGAAAACAAAATATTAAAAACTCTGCAAAATTTCCATTATTATATTGGCATAATAAATATATAAGTTTTTAAACTGAAATTCAATTACAATTTAAAAATTATTAACTAAAAAAATATAATGTTATAAAGGTTTCAATGAATAAAAATTATAGTAGAAACTACATTCATACATGAGATATATTTATTAATAAAGCAATGCTGAAAATTTGCCTTAATTATATTCATGTAATAAAGTAAATGAGTTTTTATTTATTTTCAGTTAAAATCTAAAAATGATTAAACAAACAAATAAAAAAAATCTAAAGATCATGATCAAAAATTGCATTCACAATCATCACATACAAGAGATATTTCATTGCATGTGTTAAAAATCTGAAAAAATATATAATTTATTTATTTTCACTTACAATCTAAAAATTATTTCCACAACTATATCAACACTAACTTTTGAAATCAGATACAATTTATTATCAAATATCACACATACTACTGAAAAACATATTATGATCAAATTAATGGCTTAAATTTTATGGATTAATATTAATCACATAAATTCATAGCTATTTATTACATTGAACAGGAGCCCTCAAATTATGTAAACAATATTGAAAAAAAAGTTTCCTTGCATCTCTCTGATCAATTGCTACCTCCAAAGGATTAAAATTAATACAAAAAAATGAGTTGTCATCTGATCCTTTGTGTCAGCCATGGGATGGCACTATTTCTAGCTAAATTTCTAGAAATATGCCATTTCTGCAGCCACAGCCAAGCCTTTAAGCATCCTTTCTAAAATAAATCCTAGAAAGATTGTTAACTCGGAGTTAAGTCTTCTTTCTATGATAAAACCGAGAAAAAGTGTTAACTCGGCTTAGCGGCTAACAATGAGGCTTTTTCTGATGCTAAAAGCAGAGGAAAATACCATAGTTGTTTGTGTAAAGCAGTACATTGTAATGCTGTTTTACGTATTTTATGTAACAATATTGTACAAGGGTGTGTTAAGTTGATCGTGTCAAAATTATTTAAATTTTCATTGGGGCCTTTTTTTTAAGACAAATTGATGTACTCTTACCTTTTAACAATTTTAACAGTGTCATGATTGTTCCTCATAAAGCTGTAAGCCTCCTAAATTCTCGATTAGGGTGGGGTAGCATAAATTTTTTTAATGATTATGCTTTGAGTCACGTTTTAGCGAGAAATTTTCCGAGACCAAGAAGATGGCTAATTTCAACACAGAAAACTTGAAAAGATGGAAATTGCTGGACACGGAAGCCGGCACTGGAATATTTCTACAGCCAAAAAAAAACATCCTGCTGCTGAAAGAAAAGATTGGATTGTGTGGCAAATATATGCAGATTTGAGGTCCAAAAACATCTTTTGACTTTCATTTGTAAGTCTCGTTGTTGCCGATGGAAATGTTCACTTCATAAAGGGCAGCTTGTTTGAGGGATTCTAAATGGCCTTTGTCAAATGTAAAAAATAAAAGTAGCTTCAATTTTTATTTAAACATACATCCCTTCTCCCAATAATTGTTGTCATCAGCAATCAAATGTAAAATAAAAGAAGTAATTAAAATTTTTATTTAAACATAGCCCAAAAAACTCCTCTTCTCCCAATAATTGTTGTCATAGGCAATCAAATGGTCAAATAAAAGGAACATCAATTATTCTTTAATCCTATAGAAGAAAAAAACCCTCCCATTAATTGTTGTCAGCAATCAAATGTAAACCAATAAAAGTAAGACTGTAAATTATTATTTAAACATAACCCAAATTACTATTTAAATATACACCAAATAAGTCTTGCTCTTGTCAATAAAAATTAAAGAAACAACTATTATTGTCCCATTGTCAAACCAAATATTATTTGGTAAACCCAAATAATTTATAAACGAAAAAAAGAAAGTCAAATTGGTTGTCAATCAAATGGTAAACAATAAAAGTAACTTAAATTTTGATTTAAACATACACACAAACAAAAAAAATGCAAACCCTTTCTCCCAATAATTGTTGTCAGCAATCAAATATAAAAAATAAAAGTAATGTAAATTATTCTTTAATCATGCACAAAAAAACCCCTCCCACTAATTGTTGTCAGAAATCAAATGTAAAGCACTAAAAGTAAGGTAAACCAATTATTTTTTAAACATAACCCAAATTACTATTTGAGCATACACCAAAAAAGACCCTCTTGTCAATAAAAATGAAAGAAACAACAACTATTATTGTCCCATTGTCAAAAATATTAGGTTTTTGGGAAACCAAAACAATAATTTATAAATGAAAAAAAAAAGAAAGTCAAACCGGTTGTCAATCAAATGTAACCAATAAAAGTAACTTCAATTTTTATTTAAACATGCACAAAAAAAACAACCCCTTTCTCCCAATAATTGTTGTTGGAAATCAAGTGTAAAATAAAAGGAATGTAAATTAGTAATTAATTATCACCCAAAAACACCCACCCCTCTTACTAATTATTGTCAGCAATCAAATGTACACCACTAAAAGTAATGTAAACTATTCTTTAAACAATTACACCCCTTCTCCCAATAATTGTTGTCTACAATCATACACAAAAAAAACCCCTCCCAATAATTAGTGTTAATCAAATGTAAACCAACAAAAGTAAGACCGTAACTTATTATTTAAATGTAACCCAAATTACTATTTGAACATAAACCAAAAAACACCCTCTTGTCAATAAAAATTAAAGAAACAACAACTATTATTGTCCCAATGTCAAAAATATTTATTTGTAGAACCAAAACCATAATTTATAAATGAAAGGAAGTCAAATTGGTTGTCAATCAAATGTAAACTAATAAAAGTAACTTAAAATTTTATTTAAACATACACACACACATGAAAAAAAACCCACTTCTCCCAATAATTGTTGTCGGAAATCAAATGTAAACCTATAAAAGTAATGTAAATTATTATTTAATTGAACACAAAAACACCCCTCCCACTAATTGTTGTCAGAAATCACATGTAAACCTATCAAAGTAATGTAGATTATTATTTAAAGATCCATTCAAAAAAACTCATTCTCTCTTGAATTTTGTCAATCCAATTTTACAAAAACAGTAATACTATTTAAAAAAAAAACAACAAATTACTATTTGAACACACACCAAAAAAGACCATCTTGTCAATAAAAATTAAAAAACAACTATTATTATCCCATTGTCAAAAATATTATTTGAGAAAAATAATTCAGAAATGAAAGAAAGTAAACTTTGTAAACAAACAAAAAAGGTCAATATTAATAGAGAATCGCTAGCCCAGGAACGTTATATTAATGTGTTTTTGGTTAGAAATATTGCCATCCTGTGGCTGACACAAAGAATCAGATGAGAACTGAAAAATGTTACACTGTTGTTTGCAGTCTCTAAAAAGTATATTTTTCATGTACATATACTGATAGATATGAGTCTAAATGTAATAACAATATTAGACTATAGATAAAGGTGATACCACACTAAAGGAGATTATCTTGGCTACAAGTTGAGATTGTTGATAATTTAAGAACTGACTGTTGTTATCTATATTTATAAACCTATTAAAGCTTTCAGTAGTTGGCTTTATTGTCTTAGTAAATGTATACTTTATATGGAATTTGGAAGTTATAAATGACTTTTTTTAGTCTTTCCAGAGTCTGTAAGTTATAAATGATTATTTATTAGTCTGCTTTAAAAACAGATTATATTTGCCTGATTTAATGAGGTTTGTTTAAACTTCTTTGCATTATTAATCTCACAATCCTTGTTCAAGTTACAATCTTTAGAGTTTATAAAAACATATCAGATCATAGATAAAGATGGTACCATGTGTATTGTTAAGAGAAGTTGCCTTGACTACAAGTTGAGATTGTTGATAGCTTAAAAATTGATTGTTGTTATCAACATTTATAAAGTTATTAAAGCCTTAAGTAATTAGCTTTATTGTCTGAATGTATATATATATATATATATATATATATATATATATAAATATATATATATATATATATATATATATATACTTGAAAAAGTTTAAGACTTTGGATTAAAGATCAGATTGGTATGTTATTTTCCAAAATTAGATTTTTTCCTATATTTTTACACTAACATATATTCCTTCTTTTTTTTTTTATATATATATATTATATATATATATATATATAAGAGTAAATTTATAATTGGAATATTTAAAACACCATTTTTTTTAACAATAAATTGTGCAGGAATAGTAATTGTAGTCATTTATATGAAAGAACCCAATTAATCTTAGATAAATGGAAACAGTCAAATGAATTCTATAATTGTTGATATTTTTGATTGTTTTATTAAAAACAATTTATATTATATATATACAAAGTCATAGTGAGATTTTGTGGAATCTTAAAAAAGGCAAACATTTAATATTCATTCACAACATTAAAACAGGTAAAACTCTTTATACAGTAGTGCCATTTAGTGCAAGCCAGAGTAATCAATGAATGCAAGAAGTCTTGTGCATATAATCTCTATCTAATACCTACTCATACAATACCACCAGACTAGTTTCTAGCTTGTGGCTTTCATCAGCAAGGAGCCTTGGACCTGAAAGCACTGCACCTAGATCTTAGAATCTAATGCAACTCTCCAGCAGATTACTCTACTTAACTACAAAACTATGAGTCTGAAATTGAAAATACAATAATATTTTTAATCCAAGATCATTAGCTTTATAGTCATATAGGTCTGAACTTAGTTCAGTACCCATACATTTTGGTGTCTTTGGTTCTTTAATAATCATAGTCGTGACATCCTATTAGGTAGCATTGGTATTAAACTACTAAACATCACATGAACACTACTGTATGAAGAATTTTGCCTGTTTTAATAAGTTATGCTCAAGCATTAAAAAAGGTGATATGTGATGTTTAGTGGGTTTTCAAAGCATTACTAAGCAAACAGCTGATTTTCTCAAAAATGCGTTGATGGTTTGTTTAAATCTTGCATTCCAATTGATAAAACAAATTTCAAATAATTTAATTCAAACATATCAATATATTGTGGTAGCACTGTGCCCATTACAATAAATTGGCATCTTAGACATTTATTTACATACCTATCACTAGAAATGTTGACATTACTTGTGTACGAATGGCTGTTGTATATATGTACTCTTCTATATATACTTTTCTATGTATTTAAATGGATTAGGTCCTATATATGAGGGGTCAGAGTGCATGGAAGTAATATTGGCATAAGCATGGGATTGGGTTTTCACCACCAGATTTTCAATGATATAAATGGCTGAAAAGTTGGAGGTTGGGGTGGATCGAAACCTGTCCATTAAAGTATGAAGATTTGCAATCTTAATATAAACTGAGCACTGATTATATATATATGTATGGGAGATGATAATCTGGACCAATTTATGAGTGCTGGTATAGCACAAAATACATATATTGGTGATTATTTATCTTTTCGATATGTGTGTGGTCATGTGTATCAGTTGTATGAGATAGTGTGGATAGTTGAAGGGTCTTTAAAAATCTGAGTTCAAATCCCCTATCCTTATGTACCTATATTGTAAAATATACTACAAAAATAAATAAATAAATAAAAAAGCAACATATTTCACTCTTTGATGAAGATCTCTGAAAGTATTAAATGAGAAGGCAGTGGCAAAAAGCGCACACAAATATATTTTTTCCATTTATTTTAATTTGGTATTAGATTTAAAATGATATATGTAATAACATGATATAAATTTAAAATTGTAATTTTCATTTTATTTTTATGCAACTTTTAATATATTTCTAAGGTCAGCATATTGAATTTTTTAAATTACAAAAATGAGAATAAAAACTTCAATAACAGTAAATCATCGGAATTTTGTTTAAATATATCTAAAAAATGTCATTCTAAAAATATTCTTTAAAGACTTTATTTTCAAACATTTTTTTTATTTTAAATAATATTATGATTACTGCCAAATTGATTTTAATATTGAGTCATAGAAAATATAGAAAAAAATCTACACATAATTGCAATTGAAATGTAACATGATAAATTTGTAAATAAAATGTTTTTTAAAATTATAAAACAATTGCTACGATAAAAAGTGTATATAAAGTTCTTATGTCTGCAGTGGTTAGTATATATCCTTATCACGCAAATAAGGAGAGACTGTAATCCGATGTAGCAAAATTTAAATTTTCTCAGATTCCAATAAAAACCTTAGATTTTTTTATCTTTTAAAAGTAAACTGCATATATTCATCACATCTATCTATCACCAGTCAATCAATGGACATCTAAAAATTTATAACTAAGAAATAAAACGAGTGAAAAATAGCTCAAACCTTCATCAACTAGCAACTGTCAATCTGGGAAAATGCTATTTATACTTCACTATTTTTCTTTAAATATTTATTGCAGAGGCCTTTGCACTGATCTAAATACATACTCACAAACATATATATATATTCTAACAAAGACGATTTTCCTTAAATATTGGTTTTTGAAAAATGAAAATTTCTTCAATATAAATAATATACGAATAGATGACTTTGAGTTAAGTATCAATTAAATATGCGATGTATAGATTAATATATTTAATACGTGTAAATTAAATATAATCTCCTTCGTACGACCGCGTTACAAGCCAATTGTAACTAAATAAAAATCAATTCAAACAAATGAAAAGTTATTCTTTATTTTGTTAACTTTATAAAAACTTATTAAATTAACATGAAACGCATTTTACAATCTCTCGACCGGTCATCCACACTGGATTTTAAATAGAACTAAAACGATTGGGAAGTTTACACATATCACATATATTATTGAATAGTTTAAGCTAATTATAACTTTATTCTAACCAATGAGAATTTTTTATCCAAATGATCGCACATCCACGTTATGGATTGATTGTACTATATTTAAATCTATATGGCATTTAAAACTTGCAGTTCAGTTGCATGCCAGTTATAACATTTTAAGGATGGGTCGATGGATGCTTCAGCATTCCCAGCTAACACTATTTCTCAAGCCTACTGGGATGATGATGATGGTACAGAACATCTATAATTTTAATTTCCAGGGCACCAAATTGCAACTTTAATAAAATATAAAGGTTAAATCTCCATTCAATACTCTTAGTAATAATATTTCATGAATGAGTTAATACATAATCGATTTAGAGAACACTGAGAACACGTTAAAAATCGATAATATTAATATCTGTAGGAATTCTGGGTTATTCTCAGCGCACTCCCATTCCCTATGATTAAAGCCACAATTAAATTTTATTTTAATTACAAAGTTCTATATCCATCTCCACCTTCCTGATCCACCCCTCCATCAACTTCACATCCATATGTTTATTACACTATTATTTATTTGACTATTAAAATTTACATTTTTGTTAGCTCATTTCCCCTTATAATTTCTTCTCAGGGTTTTTAGAATAATTAGGTGTTGAAATCGAATAAGCTGCTACAGATTATTGGTGATAAACACTCCTCTCTTGATCGCCTCCAAGGTGATCTCGGTTGTCTTTAATGCAGTTTAATATCTATTTACATTAAAGCTCGGAATATTTTAAGCTTGTTAAATTTTTTTTTTATAAACACATCATAAACCTAGTCACGATTATAACAAAATTATAAAGAAGTGCGTCTAGAGAGGGGTTTGAATACAACGGATGGGGAAAGGATTTTATGCCCACCCCACTGCATTCGCTATCTCTATTCACAGTTTATACTTCAATGATATTAAATTATTTGGTAATTTTAAGTATCTGAAATTACGTACATGATAATTCAAATATTAATAATAATATATTGATGTATGATTGGATTGGAAATATCTAGATAATAATAACCCATAAAAACATTGAGACATACGCAAATTTTATTTAAAACAAATAAGTTTTATTTGACAAACTACAATTCAATACAGAAACATATACATTATATTTACGCTTTCATTTTATCTTAAATACAGTGACTACCAATTTCTTCCCGTGTTCAATGCTTTCTCTTTTATTGTTGATTGGTTTTAGAACTAATTTCTCCCCTAATTAAATTTAATAATTTTATATTCATCATTTATTTAATGAATCTAAAATTAATATTCCTTCGTAAATTTCTTAATCTTATCCTATCATCCTGATCAAATATTCTTTTGCCCTAATCTTTACAACAGATATATCTTAAGAATAGTGAGACTAAGTCATTGTAAATAAATCGGCATCTATATCAATCATCATCATAGTGCACACACTCTATGCTCATGTTCTTATGACATAATATTTTAACAATATTACCTTTCCAGCGAAGTTCTCAGCTGGCTATGTAAATATTTATTAAATAAATTTATATACGCATTGCTTACGCTTACGCTTAAACATTCATACGTTTTATTTATCCCTTAATTTCACATTTATCAACTTTATTATTTTTGGATCGAATGATAAATTAAATCAACAAAACAATATTCAAGTACACCAATCGCACATACATTAACTGCATTTATTCTGACATTAAATTGAGTTTGCAACCTTGTATTGACACTTATAATAATGCTTATCATGGCTATCTCTCATACATCCGTAAGGAATATCAAACATTAATATGAGGCAGGCAGTGACCTGAATAAGAGAGAACCTTTTCACTAAGGTTGAGATATGCTAGGATTTTTATCATTAGTCATACAAAAAACATAGGTATACCAATTACCTCTGGCCATCAAAATAAGAAACCTTCTTACAGTGTAGAGAATACACAAGTGGGAAAACTCTTCCACTAGGTTCAAATACTTTATGAATATAGCATAAATATCTTAGTGAGCTAGACTTCATGGGTTTTGTGGAGACTTTTGTCTATCCATAGACATACAGGTCGAAATATCAAATTATACAAGTAAAACTTTCATACCTTTAATATTCTTGCAAATTAGTGCACTGGAACATGAGCCCACAAATTTTCCAAGGATAAGTCAGCTTGTTTCTGGCCTTAAATCTATGATATCAATAATAATAAACAATAAGAAATGTGTACAAAATTCTCAAAACTATTTCCATGCACTTTTATAAGAAAGTGATGATGTGGTGACTCAATAGACACACAATTTTATTTATAAGTCTAAGCATTTAACAATAACTTCTGATACTAATAATAATATCTCTAAGGGTTTTTTTTAAAAATAATTGTTTGTAAAGAATTTTAAATAAGGCACATCAGAACGACATGATATCAATTTCACTTACCCCCAAAATGACAATAATAGCAAAAGCATTTAAATAAACATATATAAAATCATCTGATATCAACATCACCTACCCCATAATAACACTATTATAATTACAGCATGAATTAATTTTAAAATGGATATACATAGTCAAACATAAAGAAAGAAATTCTTTTTTTTATATTAAATGTCCTACATACGTTAAAGTGAATAATAAAAAAAATTATACTTACATAAAGTTCTTTAGCAAGTTTCCTCCAAGTTCCTGATTTCCATTTTTTCTTTTTCTGTTCCTCCTTAATCGGTTTATAAGAGTACATAAATCTTTGTAGCAAAAAGTTCTTTTGATAGGGTTTGATTTCTCTGGCATTATATATACGATTTGTATATTGTTGAAAGAGTTCCTCAATTTTAAGTTTATGCAGATTAAAGTTAAATAGCATTCATTTAAATTTTTCACAATATAAGTCTGTTTCTGATTGTCTTTTTCCATTTTTGAATTCATTTTATATTTAAATTGACATATATATATAATATCAAACTTCTGGGTTTTAAATTTTACTATTTTCTGATACAATTATGATTACTGGTTAACTTTTGGAGATTAAAAATCATGTGTGCCCACTTTAAAATTTATTCAATACACATTGTCTTTTCTTAGTACAATGTTAAATTTAGCAAAGTTATTCTTAAGAGACAAAAAATAACAATAAATGATTTTTTAAATTTTATAGCACAGTATTTCTCTAAGTCAATGAACAAAAAACTTGCAAAAAGAGTTTCAAATATAAAAGAAGCCCTTCTCTTCTGCTCACACAGAGATTTTATAGAGAAAAGCCACCTGGCCATCTGGACATTCTCTTTCTTAATTAATTGACTTGTTCCCTTTTCTCTAGTTAATTTTTAATCTTTTTGCTTTTTTAGAAAAACCCATGCCAAATTCCAATCTGTATTTTAACTGATGACCACAATTAATTTTACAATTCAACAGCTATAATTGCCAATTAATTTTTGACATTTCACAGACTATCATCGTTAATTGCACACTTAAATTCCTTGGTGAAATTTATATTATTTAAAGACTCTGATAATTGACTGAGTAATATAACACCATGAAACCTACACTAAAAGTAAATAACAGAAAAAGCTTTCTTCCCCTTTTACAAAATATATTTTGCAGCTCAGTTTCAAACCCAGACTTTGAATTAAATTTGGCTGCTAATATTAAACTTATTAAAATGATTTAATTTCTTATTAAAGATTGATTTACAACATGACAATGAATGATTATTAATTGTGAATTTTACAATTGAAATCCACAATTAGATTATATACACACATCACAGGTATATAATTTTTTAATTAACCTTTAATACTTTAATCCTTAATTATAATCCTTAATTATTATAACTATATTATTATTATTTTTTCATTTACTCTCATGAACTATTTATTTCTAACTTATTAGTATAAAATAATGTCCAGTCATCATTACTATCCAACCTAGTTTTAATAGTCACACATCTCCTCCCTTTTCTCAGTTAACTTATCAACAAACGTATAAATCTTGTTTTTCTAATATATTTTTAATATTACCTTGACCCATCAATTAAATAAACTAATCTTTTGGTTACAAATATCTTAATAATAAATTTTCAGATTGTTTACTAAGTCAAATGTATGTACTCCTTATAAATATGGTTTTAAACTTAGTCTTGGCTAAAATTTTTATTATAAAAGAAAAAAAATACATAAACTATGAGGAAAATTTTGATTGAACCTTCTCTTTCATAGTTAACTTAAAAAAATGAAGCCTTGGACAAATCCAAGGGCTACAATATATATATATATATATATATATATATATATATATATTATATATATGTATATATATATATATATATATATATATATAATACATTGAGATTAATATGTTAACTCTGGTTTATTAAGTAAATGAAGTACTCTCAAACCAAAACAGAATATAAAACTTTTTAAAGAAAAGTTCAGTCCATCTTCCCTCTTTTAACAAAATTTATATATAGACGCCAATCTTAAACATCTTGGAGAGAAAGCATGAAGATTTTAAATCAGTTATACATTTTTTATTAAAGCCATATTTTAAATTGCTCTTTATTATTTTAATATTAACTGCTGGTAAGTTTATATATATATTAATTCTAATGTTTTCACGGATAAAAGATGTCATATTATTATTACTATTTGCGGGATATTCCGTGTAGTGAACAAGCTAAATGCTGACATTTCAGTACAATATCAAGTACCTTCCTCAGAGCGAGGATGCTCTGAGGAAGGTACTTGATATTGTACTGAAATGTCAGCATTTCCCGCAAATAGTAATAATAATTTGCGGGATGACATATATATATATAATTTAGCAAATCTACATAATTATAATCTTGTGGAAAAAAAATCATCTTCACACATGCACCATTAGATTAAAAATTTATGTTCATTTGCCTATCAATAAGAGTTTTAAAAACATAAGTGAAACCCTTATGTTTTTAAAGCTTTTATTGATGGTTGAGTGCATATATATATATATATATATATATATATATATATGCATATATATATATATATATATATATATATATATATATATATATATATATATATATTAACCAGTGCACAAGCTTTACTAAAATTAAATATAAAAAAATCTGGGTCACAAAGTTAAAATTAAGCAGCCAGAAAAAAAATTCAACCAAACTTTTTAAAATCTTAAGTAATCAGAAATTCAGAATGAATTAAACAGCAGACATAAAACTAAATAAGCCAATATGTTAACAGCTCATAAATGAATAATTTTTACTCTATATTTAGAAGATCAGATTAATTAATAATAATTTTTTTAATAATCCTTGAATCCTAGTGCATAAAAGTCATGAATTCATGTGAGATACTTGTGTCACAACATTTGAATTCAACAGCCAATAACTATAAAAAAATCTTAGTATTTAAACAGTACAATATTTAAAATAATGATCTTTATAATTTATGTAAATATGTTTAGATATATAGAACAACAGATCAAAGATAGTTTAGATATAATCTATTGCCTGTGCCACTTAATGTGAGTGGATCAGTTGAAACATATCATTAGGGCACTCTTACATTTTTGATGGTTTTGAAAAATGATTGCTATAAGGTAGAAACTAGTTGGAGGTGGGATATTGCTAGATTTACATCAGTGTTGCTCTTGCAATGCATGTTTTTGTATTCAGAGTCAGTTTGATCTTATAAGAGTAAAAGTGTTCAATAAAACTTTATGCTATTAATGATATTAATTGTTATGATTGTAACTGTAATTATTTCACATAGGTGTCAGAAGCAGTTTGTATTTTAAGAAAAAAAATATCGAAGTCTTCTCACAAAAAAATACACTTGGGTGAATTCTCAACATAGGCTACTTTTTACTATAATATTAACAAAAAAATAAGCATGTTTTTATTTGTGTTTACGGTTTCTTTTTTTCTGAATGTGTATCTCTTAACAAGTATGTAATGTTTACTTTTAGCTTTTATTTGAATATAAAAGATCTTTAAGAAAAAATTAATCTAGTAAAAGTTATGCGATTAAGAAATAGAAAACAATAAATTATTTTTTTTTAATTGGAAAATTGATTTTTAATATTTTAAAGACTCATTTTACTATTTAAACTTGAACCTTAATAAAATTTATTGAAAATATATAAATTTAAAGAAAAATAAGTTTTTTTATTCAATAATTTTTTAGACTAAATGCTAATATGGAATTGTCTATGTTGATAGCATTATTGTTATTTTTTTTTATTTGCACACTTTATTAGTAAAAATATTTTTATTGTTTAAATTTATGCTTTGAATAAAATTGGTCAAAAAAGAGAGATTTGATAAATGATAAGTTTTATTAATTGAAAAATATAATAAAAAAATACAGAAAAAAAAATGATCAAAAAATATTTATGTGAGTGGTCCAAAACAACATGCTTAACAGTTTAAGAATTTTTTTTATTATAAACAGATAAAATATTGTTTATGTGTTTGAAAACTTATTTTCTGAGTGTTTTTAAACCAATTGTTATGATATCACAAAAATATAAACAAAAAATTTAATCTCCAAAATGTAATTGCTAGTGAAAAAGTTAAATTTATAAAAAAATAAAAATGCATTAAAATGTACGCAAAGATTTACTTTCAAATCAAATCAAAACAAAAAAAAAAATGGGGTCACATTTGAATGTCAATTACATTATGATTTTGTTATAGCAAAAACACATGTTCAGAATGTAGTTAGTCCTTTAATAAATAAGTTCAATTATTAAAAAATAAAATGAATCTACAGTTAATTTCTCAGTAGTTTATAAAATATAAAAGCAAAACAGTTAAAATTTTAGCTCTAAGTGTTTATTTCCAAAATGCCAATAGAAAAACAATAAATTGTATGATATATGGTCATTTATATAAAAAAAAAAGAATCAAATTTTTAACATATGTGCAGTGAAACATTTTTTCATGATGAAATATTTTTTTTATAGCGAAGTAGATTGATTTAAATTTATTCTTCTTATTTATATTAATTTTTTAAAAACATTACTATTAAATGTCATTAAAATCTTTTTTAAATATAATATAATTTATTAATGAATATTGTTTAATAATAATATTCATGTAACAAATTATTTAATTTTGTTCATTTAATGAAACTTAATTTATTTAAAATTAATAAAATTAAGAAGTACTTTTTTTGCAAGTCACTTAAGGTGCATCTTCTTAATCGCATCAAATATTCTCCATATCTGCAATTAAAATTTTTTTGCAATCTATTAAATTTATTTTATTTCTTTATTTAATTAATTGTTTTAACAGTATTTATTACACAGTTACATTTAAATTATGCTAATATGACAATTAATTTTTAAACAATTTCCTTTTCTACCACTGTTATTATATTTATATATTAAATGATTTTCTTTGAACTTATAATATTTTAGAATCAGAAAAATATCAAAAATAAAGGATTTCATAATAATAATATTTTAACCTGTTTTAAAAATTTGATTTAACAATTTTTTTAAAATTTATCACCATATTATTTATTAATTGCCTCACAAATCATGGAATCTATCTATCTATCTATCTATCTATCTATCTATCTATCTATCTATCTATCTATCTATCTATCTATCTATCTATCTATCTATCTATCTATCTATCTATCTATCTATCTATCTATCTATCTATCTATCTATCTATCTATTATCTATCTATCTATCTATCTATCTATCTATCTATCTATCTATCTATCTATCTATCTATCTATCTATCTATCTATCTATCTATCTATCTATCTATCTATCTATCTATCTATCTATCTATCTATCTATCTATCTATCTATCTATCTATCTATCTATCTATCTATCTATCTATCTATCTATCTATCTATCTATCTATCTATCTATCTATCTATCTATCTATCTATCTATCTATCTATCTATCTATCTATCTATCTATCTATCTATCTATCTATCTATCTATCTATCTATCTATCTATCTATCTATCTATCTATCTATCTATCTATCTATCTATCTATCTATCTATCTATCTATCTATCTATCTATCTATCTATCTATCTATCTATCTATCTATCTATCTATCTATCTATCTATCTATCTATCTATCTATCTATCTATCTATCTATCTATCTATCTATCTATCTATCTATCTATCTATCTATCTATCTATCTATCTATCTATCTATCTATCTATCTATCTATCTATCTATCTATCTATCTATCTATCTATCTATCTATCTATCTATCTATCTATCTATCTATCTATCTATCTATCTATCTATCTATCTATCTATCTATCTATCTATCTATCTATCTATCTATCTATCTATCTATCTATCTATCTATCTATCTATCTATCTATCTATCTATCTATCTATCTATCTATCTATCTATCTATCTATCTATCTATCTATCTATCTATCTATCTATCTATCTATCTATCTATCTATCTATCTATCTATCTATCTATCTATCTATCTATCTATCTATCTATCTATCTATCTATCTATCTATCTATCTATCTATCTATCTATCTATCTATCTATCTATCTATCTATCTATCTATCTATCTACTAAATGTTGCAGGAGTTATCAGATGAAAGTAGGAAAGTAGGACTAAAGATAAATGTTAAAAAGACTAAAGTAATATTCAATGGATTTTCTCATAATATGAAAATAAAGATTGATTATGATGAGTTAGAAGAAATTAACAGCTAAAAATAACTTGGTCAGATTATTAATACAGTTGGAAATATAATGGATGAAATTAATCATAGAATTAAACTTGGTTGGAGTGCTTTTGATAGAAATAACTTGATACTAAAAGGAAATATGTCTATGTGTTTGAAAAGAAAGGTTTTTAATAAATGTGTTTTACCAGTTCTTACTTATGGATCTCAGACTTGGACACTTAATAGAAGGGCAATGCAGGAGCTTCAGACCACTCAAAAAATATGGAGAGATGCATGTTAGGAGTAACAAAAAGAGATTGAAAAAGCAATATATGGGTAAGAGAATAAACAGGTGTTATTGACCTCATTGAAAAAATTAAAAGATTAAAGTGGAGTTGGGCTGGACATATTGCTAAAAGAGATAATAATAGATGGACATTTGAAATCTTGAACTGGATTCCAAAATATTGTAAAAGACCCAGAAAAAGACCACATGTGAGATGGATGAAATAAAAAAGTGTGCAGTGGTAATGTGGAGAAGAGAAACTAAAGATTGGAGAAGATGGTTTGAACTTGGAGAGACCTTCATCCTGCAGTTTATTGATAATGGTTTATGATGATGATATGTGTGTATATATATTGTAATGGTATAAAAATGCATGTGTGGCAAAGTCTGTTGTCTAGTCCACATTCAAGCCATTGAAATTATCAAATATGTAATGATACAAAATGTTTGAAATGCTAAAATTGTAATGAAACAAAATGTACAATATTCAACTTATTTGGTATACCTTACAACTTCTATCACATTAAAATGGTATAAAAAATGAAAGTCAACACTTGAAATGGCCCCAAAAATTATATTTTCTAAATCATTACAATGTAAAATAGATAAAACTCTTATTTTATGCCCTCACGAATACAGCTAGCAAATTGTAACAGATTATCCTCTAATCAACAAAGCCTAAATATTAAACACTAAATTATAGTTAATTAGAATAAGCATTGTATTACTAACAATCCACTTTAATTCAAGTGAATATCTGAAGCTTAAGATTTAAATTAAACATAGGTTACGTCAGTGAACTTCAAATTCAAACAAACTAAATCATTCTAATTAGTATAATTAAATATCAATCGCTATTCATATAACTATAAATTTTCTAATTAAATCAAGTTGAGATCTTTTTAATCAAATAATAAATTATTATAATAAATATTCAATAAGTAATAATTTAAAATTATATACTAGACTGTAATTATAACAATCTTTATTTGCTTTGAATATACTAAAATATTTATGCTTTATAAATTATTAAACTATTTCAAGTATGAATTTTATCCAAGATAACTATTATATGTAAGTGTTAAAATATTTACGATGATATTTCGATCAGTTATCAAACATCTAACTATAATAAATTATTTTATCTCTTATATAAAAAATATTTACCTAGATTATTTAACCTAGATACATATTTTTTATTATTTAATAGCAATAATATATGTTGAATATATATATAAAAAAGCAACGTATGCACTTACTAATCCAATCACTAATTTCTTAGCTATTTTATAATTATTTGATATATAGGGTATATAAGCACAGACTTTCACATGACTTGCCACTCTCCCCACTATCTCATACCACTGATACACTTGAACACCTATATGCTGAAAAGATAAATAATCACCAATACACGTATTTCATGCTAAACCAGCAATCATCAGTTGGTACAGATTACCATCTCTACACATATATGCTATAAGTGCTCAGATATATATTAAGATAACTAAACCTCATACTTTAATATACAGGCCTCAATCTACTCCACACTCCAACTCTTCAACCGTCCATCCAATTGAAAATCTGATGATGGAATACTCGAAGGCCACTCTGAGGCCGAGAATCTTCTCACACCCATATAAGAAATGCAATGTATAAATCAATATACAACTGTTAAAATTAAATCACATTAGTCAGTTAGAACAATGTATGCACATACCAATCCAATCATTAACTTCTTGGCTATTTTATAATTATCTAATGTAAGAAGTATAATGTGTAAATCAATATATAATCATTAAATATTAAATCACATCAATCAAGTAGTTAGGTGTAACTAATAAACATGATTAATTAGCCGAGTTTATTTGTTAAACTAAATTAATATTTATTGAATGTAAAAACAGTAAATAAATAAAATACCTGTAAAATAGATTCCAAGTAAATAATGTAAAGTATATGCCTTATCCAAACTATTATAAATAAAAATAGGTACTTATATAGCAAAGATATTTGCCTATTTTGTTTAATATATAATAAGCCTGTGTGTTTCGATTATTACATAGTAGAGATGTCTGCCCATTCCTTGTATATGTATTAAAAATGGATTATGTCCTGTACACGAGGGGTCAGATTGACCTTAGGTCAACATGGGTGTAACATGAATCTCGGCCTCGGGGTGGCCTTTGAGCATTCCATCATCAGATTTTCAATTGGATGAATGGTTGAAGAATTGGAGTGTGGAGTAGATTGAAGCTTGTCCATTAAAATATGAGGTTTGGCTATCTTAATATATATCTTAGTACTTTAGCATATATGGACCAACTGATGATTGTGGTTTAGCATAAAATACAGATATTGGTAATTGTTTATCTTTTCAACATATATGTGTTCAGGTGTATCAGTGTTATGAGGTAGTATGGAGAGTGGTGGGTTGTGTGAAGATCTGTGCTCATATACCCTGATATTACATAAATAGACACAGGTATATAATAAGCCTGTGTGTTTCGGTTATTAATATATAATATAAAGAATTCGTGAAATGTAAAATGTTATTGTACACAGACACTATTAAAAATAGGAGAAAGCCAATGATAATTATATAATATTCGCAATATAATAATTTATTAAAATAAATTAAAATAATAGATATTTTATTCATCTACCTTACTTATAAAATATAATATTAAGAAATAGTTCTGCCAATATAACTATTTAAGTTTTTATACTTCCAACCTGTGTATTGAAAATCATATGCAACCAATGAACAAACATACTATATTTCAAATTAAAATTTTAAACTATTAAAATTTAAAATTTAATTTTTTAAATTTAAATTAAGATTTAACTTTATATATATATATAAACAAACAATTTATCAACTTACAATATAATTTTTTAAATTTAAATTAAGATTTAACTTTATATATATATATAAACAAACAATTTATCAACTTACAATATAATAACAATAATACTAATAACCTACAGAATAAATTATAAATAAGTAAATAAAATACACATTTATATATGACCTGAATATAGTTCTTCTAAGTACATATTCCAAACAAATATTAGTTCAAATGTTCATCTTACGAGCTTCAAATAATTCAATATATATGATATATAAGCACAGACTTTCACACGACTCACCACTCTCTGCTCTATCTCATAATCTAGTTAATGTAGAATACATTATGAATAGTTACCCAAACGAAAATATGTTATCAAATTCCCAATATACTCAAAATATTATTCTATCATCCTTAGTATAATAAAACATTTGGTTTTATAAACATCATTATATACTAGCAGACACTGGCCTCTATTTATTACGTAGATCATCCATAAATAAATTGATTTAAATTCTGTAATAAAATAATCCATCACCATTACAAAATGATATCCTTAAGTAAAACAATTCACATATATAACAGTATATTATTAATTTTGGTGTTTTATAATTAAAACATTTTGCTTATCCATAACAATCATTTTCATAAGAGAAACTTAAAATGAATTTGAATTTAGTATTTTTTCTTCTCCCTTTGACAAGTGCTTCAAGAATCCAATCAGTTTTCTGAACAAATATATTTCTATGCTACTCCATTTTTTCATTATCAAATAAACTCTTATAAAAGGAAATAAAAAATATAAAAGTGTTTGGACTTGTTTCAAAAAGATTTAAACAATTAGAGAGTGATTTTGAAATTGTGCAGTCTTATTTACACCTTCATAATAATTGATATCATATTCATAATTAAAAACATGGTTACACTTATTCTTCACTAGATTATTAAATTCAGATTCATCCTATCTTCCAATATCAAAATTTATTTTACAACAATTAAAATAAAAATATAAAATAATATTTCACAATGATTATACACAAAAATTATTTATATTTTGAAAATACATGTGATATTCTTTAACTTAATACACACTAAAACAATTTAAAGTACATCCCCATAATATTGTGTTGGAAACATGTACTTTATATGCATGATTCCTACTTAATCATTACACTTATAATGTAAACATAAAAATGGAGACATTTAGAATATTAAATATTTGTATGTATTGTTTGTGATATACTAATTAACACAGTAAACAACAACAGATATATTAATACATTTTACTAAAGTTACAAATTTTATTATCTATATGTATGTTTTTTTAAAAGAATAAAATTAATTTATTAATTTATGTCATAATAATAATAATTAATTCCTTTACCTAACATTTTGTTATCAGAGCAACCATTTTAGTACACTCCAAATTAATGCATAATTTTTTTACAACTATTTACAGAATAAAAAAAAAAACAATTTGATGCTTGATATTATATCATATACTGAAATTAAACTCAATTTCAGTAAGTATAAGGTTTCCTTGGTACCAACAAAATTTCTTTTATTTTTTTAAAATTAATAATAACTAACTTCTCTGCCAGTTGAAATTGAGTGCAAACCATTTCTACACAAACATCTATCCTTTGTTTTTTGCATTGATGTCATCTAATAACTTTATCACCCTACATTATGAATACTTTATCAGTCATCAACATCATCAACCATTATTAATTTATGGGATGATGAAGGCTTTTCCAAATTGAATCCATCTTCTTCCATCTCTAGCCTCTCTCCTCCACATTATTCTTGCACACTTTTTTATTTCATCTATCCATCTCACATATTCTATTTCTGTTTTTTTTTTGCAATATCTTGGAATACAGTTTAAGATTTTAATTGTCCATCTATTATGATATCTTTTAAAAATATGTCTAGACCAACTCCACTACTTAAATCTTTCAATTCTTTCAACAATGTCAGTTACATCTGTTTGTTTTCTTACCCATGTATTTCATTTTCAATCTGTTTAATTACTCCTAACATGAATCACTCCATACTTTTTTGAATGGTCTGAAGATTCTGTATTGCTCTTTTATTAAGTGTGTCCATAAGTAGGCACTGTTAAAAAATTTATTAAAAACCTTTTTTTAAATATATAAGCATATTTCCTTTTAATATTAAGTTATTTCTACCAAAAACACTCCAACCAAGTTTAATGCTATGATTAATTTCATCCATTATGTTTCTATCTGTAGGTATATGTAGCTGCTAACTTCTTTTAATTCACCATAATCAATCTTTATTTTCAACTTTTGAGAAAATTCATTGAACATTACTTTAGTGCTTTTAATATGTACCTTTAATTATACTTTCTTACTTTCACCTGATAATCTTGCAATAATTTCATAAGATCTTAAACATTATTTGCATGAACAACTACATCATCTGCAAAATTTAAATAACTTAGATGATCTCCATTTACTTTTACTCCTTTAGTTTCATATTTTAATCCATAGAATATTTATTGCAGCACTGCTGTAAAATGTTTTGAAGATATGAATTCACACTGTGTTACATCCTTTTCAATGTTAACATTCCTAGTATCATCATGTAATGTAATTGTTGCTGTTTTGTTTTTATAAATATTCTTGAAAATATGATAATATCCTCGGTCTATATCTTGATGATCCAATGCTTTAATCACTGAAGAAATGTAATATAGATTCAAATTCCTTTGCATAATCTACGAATCCAAAGCATAATGATAACTTATATTCAGTCTTTTTCTATAATGTCTCTCAATACTTGGATATGATCTACTGTACTAAAATCACTTTTCAATCCAGCTTGCTCTTTTGGATGGTTGAAATCCAATGTTTTATGTAGATGAATTGTAATTATGATGGTAAAATTTTTGTATCAAATTGATTAAAGACTGATAGGTCTTTAATTACTAATAACCTTTTTATCACCTTTTAAAAATATTAATATTGATACTGCATACTTCCAATCATCTGGTACATCTTTATCATTTAGACATTTGGTATATAACTTTGACAATTTTTTTTTATTTTTTAACCTGATTTTTTCAAAATATTTATTATAATTCTATCATTACCTGGAGCTTTTCCCTTCTTCATAAATTTAATTGCATGTCTTACTTCTTCATTTAAAATCCTGGACAATTCAGAAGATATATTACCTCTAGGAGGTACTTGTTTTTTATTATTATATGTTTCTTGATAGAACTCTTCTACCCATTCCATGACATCATCTCTCTTTTTAGTAATATTTCCATCTTTTTTTCTTATTGCAAATATAAATTTCCTACCTATAACAAAATGATGTTTTACATTCTTGAGACTTTTATTCTTTTCTACAGCTTTTCTTGCTAATTCACAATTATACACTCTTTTTCGCACTTTACAAAATTAGAGATATTTAATCCTTCTTAATGTATCATTTTTATATATCTTCATATTCCTTCTTTTCTTTGTAAATTCTTTAGACTCTATAGAAATTTTATTGGTCAAATGCTGCTTTTTTTTACCAGCTATCTTTGTTGCAGTTTTTAAAAGTGTGTCAGTTATTTTCCTATTAATTTCATTCTAATCTGAATCACGTTCACTATCTGCTAATACTTGAAAATGATTTGCAAGTTCTAATTTAAATTCATTAAAATGTTTCTGAAGATTAGGAATAACAACTGTAAAAATTGTTTTCCTTAATAATTTTTGTCTCTAGATTTGTATTAACACATACATATCTTACATTTTACTAATCGATGATCACTTTTTGTTTTGAATTTATCAAGGACATTACAATCTTGAAATATATATTTTATGTTAGTCAAAATATAATCTAATTTTACTGTACCTTCATGTGGATGCTTTCATGTTCATTTCTTTTTAACATTTTCTTCAAAAAAGAATTCATAATAATAATGTTTTTCTTTTTTTGAAAACTTCACAAGTCTATATCCTCTCTCATTTCTAATACCATAACCAAATTTATCTACAGCACTTTCATCTTTCATTTGTTTACTACTTTTAGCTTTAATGTTTCCCATAACAAATTTTAAAATGTTTACTCTGATCAAAAGCCTTTTGTTCATCCATATAAATATCTTTTACTGTTTGATCTTGTTGGGACATAAACATGAATTATCTGCATTTGGTATCTGCTATTAAGTTGAATCTCCACAATGTTGGTCTTCCATTTTTTATTTATAATGAATCCTAATCCACTTGCAGTTTCAATATTTGAGATTTGTAGTAGAATACATGTTCACTTTTTAAAATCAATTGTCTCTTCATCTTTTTTTCTTACTTCACGAAATCCAATAATTTCCCCATTTATTATGTGACAGTTCTACTTTTAATTCTTGCAATCTTCCTTCACTTGAAAATGATCTACAGTTGTGCCTAAATAAAAAGTCATCATCAAATTTCAGGCTGGGTCTGCAATCACAGGATTCTTTGCACCCTGAACTTTGGACACCAATTTCGGCCTTAGGTGGTGACTTTACAGCCTCCTGAGAATAAAAGCCATGAAGTATTTTGTCTGTCTTTATTGTATATATCTATTAAAAATATTTCATTCACACACACATTTATTCTGCATTATCAGGTAAGAAGAAAGACCATTGTGTTTCTTGATTTGAAACTCAGAGGTAAAAAGCCAATAAACCCACCACACTGGCTAATGTGTGTTGGTGAGAAGACGATTCATGTTCATATACTATATGAATAATCACATAGTAATTACTACTGCAATGACAAAAACATATGGAGTGGACATTAGGAATTTGCCCTGCTAAGTTCCTTTAAGACCTCCAAGAGGAATCAAAAGATCTCCTTTCATTTAACAGCAAACTCCTTTCTGCAGCCACTTGATCAGTATTTCCACCAATATAGGATGAAAATCGATTGTCCTTTTTGTCTGCATCTTTTTTATATATCATGTTATTTTATTTGCAACATCTTCAATAAGTAATATACCAGAAATATTACAATTAATAAAGAATTTCCAAATTTAATATTTCACCAGCAATTTTTCATAAAAAATATAACTATAACTTTACATTCTTTCAATTTCTGTATGATTTGCCAATTACAGCAAAACTTTAATATAAATTTGTGATCATTCCTATTACCTTTCTAATTTTAATACTTTATTACAATTAATGATATAACCTTGAAAATGATCATATTCACACAGTACAATATCTTTATCCTTATATTAAAACCAACCATCTCTGTATTTATATTAAAATATTGTAAAATACTAATCAAATCTTCTCACATGCTGCATCTTTCAATTTCTTTTCCAGCTTAACATTTTTTTAAAAATTCCCCTACTATTTTAACTTTTAGGATGACTTCTATCTCAAAGGTTTTAATTATAAACTAAAATTATTCAGCACTCCTATTTCAAAATGAAGACCAAATAATATATTGATAATATTTAATAACTATCTATTTTTTATTATTTATAATATTTAAATTATTGTACAATTGTCCACATATTTTCACATAGTCATGTGATTTTAGAACATTTATAATTCTAGGATCATATTGCAATCTATAGAAAACATAAGGAGCTATGAATATATTGAAAAATTATTCCCTCTTCTATTTTACCCATAGTATTTTATCTCCACAAAACTATACTTTAACTGTCTATTACTCAACTTGGACTTCAAATATCCTCAACAGTTTTCAACTGACTCTTCCTAACAAATGACAAATGTTAATGCATTTCCATTTCACAAATACTTTGGCTTCAATTTTATTGAAAGCATCAAACAAACAATTTGATATTTTCTTGCTTTAACATATAAAGATATAATGCCAAATGACTATCAACTAAAATACAATTCTTTAGGGCTTAACTCAAACATTAAAGTAGTATTCATTAATTGTATTATATTTTACCATATATCATACTTTAGTTTTTTTGTAAGTTACATTTATTCAGGTGGTTCCATTGATTTTAGATTTAAGGCATTAAAATACCATTTTCACCTTCAAGGATTTCTAAGAGAAATGCATTCTCCCCCATTTTCTTTATATCAGAACAATCTATCATACATATTTAAAAATTTTTTAAACTTGTGCACAAGTTGTATGAGAGGCTTGGGCAATGCTTTTCTGTCCTGTCTTTCTCAAATTTGTCCTAGGTTTTGATAAATCATTATCATAACCTATTTCTTTTTTGGATGTAGTGGGTAAAGGAGTATTAATTACTATAGCCTCTCTATATTCAAAATGCAGATGCAATGCAGTTAATTTAGTTGATTCATTTTGAGTTATGTTGACATAATTAACCATATATATATATGAATATATATATATATATATATATATATATAAATGAATACACCAAATTCTTCTTTTTAAAACTTGTTGTTTTATATGACTATTATAAAAATTACAAGAAGTTTGGTGTATTCATTTATATATATGGTAAATTATGAATTATTTTTGAAAAGAAAAACTGTATAGATATTTTAAATTCATTGATATAATTAACCACTTTTTTCACTTTATTTATCCAATTACTATTATTGTCTTCTAAGTATACCCTAAACAATATAACTAACTAATGAATGACTCTTTCACATGGGTTAGATTGTTAGTTCTTAATAGAAAACAAAACTTGGCTTATATTTTGTTGTTTAATCCAACCCTTCCACTCCTTAGACAGGAATGATGTAGCATGATCTATCAAAATAGCACTATCAATACAAATTGTGATTCTTGAAGATACTTTATTACACTCCTTACTTTTGATCACTGGGTATGCACCTACAAGTTTAGAAAAAAAATCATACATGACAAGTATAAATTTAAATTTTTTAAATGGAGATAAAAGACCATAAAAATCTATGGCTAAAAAATCATTGGGCTGACTAAAAGATATAATGTACAAACTTATAATTTTTTAGTGTATTTTGATCTCAAACAAATTTCACAATACCTAAGTCTATTTAGAATGGATGCATAATACCAGGGCAATAGAATAGTCTGTGCGAAACATATTTTACTTTGTCTGGGTCTATAATTTTTATAAAGACAATGTAAATACTAAATTAATTTACTCCTGATACATAATGGTATTATTATTATCTATGATCGATCAAGGCTTTCCCCAACCTTGTAGTGCAATAAATTTTAAAACATTTTATACCTTAATGTAATTTTATTATTAATAATTCTTTTACTTGCTTTGGATTCTACCTTTTTAGTTAGGTATTCAATAACAGCTTCAATTTTGATTATACATAAAAAAATTTACACTTTGAAAATACATATGATATTCTGCAACTTAATACAAACTAAAACAATTTAAGCAACATTGTCATAATTTTGTGTTGGAAATATATACTTTATACACATGCTATCATCTTCAACATTATACATATAATGTTAACATAAAATGTACACATTTAGAATATTAAATATTTGTTTGTAATGTTTGTGACATACTAATTATGAGTGCATAAACAAAAATAAAAATAATAAAGAAATATTAATAAATTTATTAATGCTACAAATATCATTATTCTCGTGTATTTTTTTAAATGAGTAAAATTAATTTATTAATTTATGTCATTATAATAATAATAATAATAATAATAATAATAATAATAATACATACATACCTTTCCCCAATATTTTGTTGTCATAGCAACCATTTTAATAATTTTCAAATTAATGTATTTTTTATTTTTACTAAATACTGCTTGATAAATAATAATATCTGGAGCAGATCGATTTTTACTTTATATTTTAATTTTTTTAAGTAATGACAAATGGGAATATATATATATCCAACACTAACACCCATCATAATAAATATTTAAAATATTTCTTTTATATTTTGTTATATTTTTCTGTAATAAATATTTATATATTAATTTATAATTAATTGCCAGAAAAAAAAACTAAAATATTTTATTGCCTTCAGTGAAAACAATAAAAATTTATTTTCTCGGAAGAGAAACCAGAATAGATAACATACCCTGTTCAAATAACTATTGACACTCTGATAGCATAGTGCTAGTTATGTATTGTTGATAAAAGCAAATTAATCTTGATGGACTGCATATGATATTTCTGATATTGCCGCAATTAGCAGAACTTTTGAATAGAATCTCCGGCATTGCTTAAAATAATTCTTTTTAAAACGGTTTAATTAGTTATATTTTTATAAATATATTAAATAACCTGAATATTATCACATATCTTTTAAATTCATATAAATAAAAGATACAATAAAAGACAAATGACTCCCAAGATGCATTTTGTGCTAAACGAGAATTCATCAGTTTGTGTTAAATTTAAAAAAAAATCAGATATATTAATCTTTAATTGAGTTTTAAAGTTTGTATCTGCTAAAGACAATCTCTAGTTTAGTAAATAATTAATAATAGTCATTACTATACGTATCTAAAGTAGATGATGTCAAAGATGTAGGTTGAATTAATTTGACACTTGTAATTCAAAATGTAATTAGTTATATTTGTATAAACTACTATTTTCAAGTACAAATTTAATAATTTTTGTCTGGAGTGCTGCAGTAATGCATTGTTGATGGACCAGCCATCACTGTTTAGTATTGAAATAATACGATTTTGTTAAACATAAGTAGAGCAAAAATGCATTAGAAATTACTATTGCTTTTCTAAAATAAATATTAATTCATGCATTCTGTTGGGGAATTTTATATATATAATTAAAAATGAGTTTGGACAACATCTGGTTTTCTAAAAGTTTGGGTTTTTCATTTATCGTCTTTTAATTATAAAACTTTCCTACACAAACAGATACGCTTGTAAGATTATCATTTCAGATTTGTTGAAATCAAATCTTCAGTCGTAAGTTTTTCAAAATATTGAAAAGAGTAGTTTTAAATTTAAATACCTGAAAAAAAAAAAGAGGATAAACGAAAAACATGCAAGATTAGGTCAGGCAGTATTAAGATGGTAAAATGGCTTTAAATGTAAAGATTTCAAAAAAGCAAAAAAAAAAAATAAACATATGCTTTTAATTCAGAGGTGTATAGAAGATTTAAAGTTATACATACAAATACTTTTGTTTACAATTATATGTATATAAAAAAACATTTAGCCGAGAGGTCAGCGCAGCGTCCTTGCTAAGCAAGCAGTTGTTTGCAAACGGTTGTCGCGGGTTCGCTTCCCGCTAATGCTTTGATATATGGAAAAAGAAAATAATTTTATTGTTTAGATTAAGTCACATCAATGACATTCCATTATTAAAAAGATTGTGTTTAGGTTGAGTACTTATGAAACAAACAAACAAACAAATAAACAAACAAAAAACAGTGACAAAAGAAAATATTCAGTGATTTAAAGATTACATGATTACCATTCTTTATACTTGCACAAGATGTTTACACAGAGACGAAACTCTCCATGCAATAGTGCCACAAACTAGGAATTAATCCTGGAGATATTGGATGAGTAGGTGCTAGATAGGGACTTTATGCACAAACCTTCTTGCATTCATTGATTATTTGGTTTGCACTGAATGGTACTACTGTATGGAGAGTTTAGCCTCTGTGTGATCAAAAGATTTTAAGCATTATATTGAGCTGTAATTAAAAATTCTCGTGAATTAAAAAAATATATAATTTTTTTAATAAAAGGAAAAAAAAGTACCTAAGTTTTTATAATATTTAATTTTTTTTAACTTCCTGTAATTTTTTTTTACAAGCAGAAAAATATTTATTGTGAAATAAGCATATATATTAATAACGAGTTAAGTTTGGATATGTAATTTTAAGATTTATATAAAGGAAGAAAATTATTATGTATTACAAAGATACAAATACTAAAAGCACAAGTGGAACATAATTCATTATAACTAAAATGTAGAAGAATGACCCTGGGGGAGATCAGTGATATACTGATAGAGTGGCAAGATTACATATTGGAAAGTCTAAAGTTAGGTAATTCATGTTTATACCACAAGAAGTTCTCATTGTTAGAAAGAAAAAGATGCTTTTATGTAAATGCACAAAACAATTTTGATCAAACCAAATATTATTTTAAAATTGACAAGGGAAGACTTCAATGGCAGAATTGGTAAACAGTTGAAAAATGAAAGTGTTAAGACAAAAAAATGTGAGGGTACAGATGATGTGCAATTTTCAAAAAATAAAAAAAAACTACATTACAAATTCTTTCTTTAAGAAAGATGCTAAATGAAGGTACAGCAGAATTGGATTTTATTTTGAATGAGAAAATATGGATTTTGAGATTGTAATGTTTTTAATAAATTCAATACTAAAAGTGATTATTAGTTAGTGAAATGCAAGATATATTATTAATGCAAAACACAGGAGAGAAAAAATATTAAGTGAAACAATATTATCACTTTATATTCTTAACATTTAAAAACAAACAAATTTTAAAGACATTTCAGGCATGAATAAAATAATTCATTATTAGGAACTTAAAAAAAACTGTTTACAAAAAAAAGAAGCAATTTACTGAGATGACAATTTTTGAAAAAATAAAATGATTTTTTTAAAAAAAGAGTCATTAAGACCATTAAAAAGAATTAAAAATATAGAATTTTAGTCAAGTGTTGTTAGCCGAGAGATCATCGCATCCGCCTTGCAAGCGAGTAGTCGGTTGCAGACGGTTGTGAGTTCGCGTCCCGGCTGATGCCATGACATATGAGAGAAAAAAAAAATAGAATTTTGTAAAATAATATGACAAAGAGTTAATAAGTATGTAAAAAATATAATTGTCAACTGACAAGGAAAGATGTAGAAGAAAATAAAATTGTCAAATCCACTGGATGAAATGTTATTTCTCCAATATAAAAAAAAATGAAATTATTTTTTAAAAGAGAGATGCATCGTGAAATGTGTGCAAAAATATGATAAAGAATTACATAGTAATAAAAGACTAAAAACAAAGTATGCCCTACAATTATTATACCTTCTGAATTTTCCTGCATTTTAAATGAAAAAGTTTGAAATGTAATTAGATTTATGAAAAAGAAAAACGCTTCAGAAAATGATGGATTTATAAATATCTCAAAATAAGCAAGAAAAATTGTTGAAAAAATTAAATACCAAATATCTAAAAGATAAAAACATATCAAGTGACAGGAAGAATATACTAGAAATATTGATATTTAAGAAAGGTGATAGAGAAGGTATTAGAAATTTGTAGAGTTATCCATCTTCTATCAGTTTTATACACACTTTATCAGGATAATTACAATTCATCTTCCATAAATTTTGAATTCTAACCAAACAAGAAAATAAGCCTGATTTAAAAGTTATTTCATCACACTGGATCACACCAAGTTCTAAAAAAAACGAATAAATACAAGTTGTCATAATGATTGAATTTTTAGATTACGAAAAGACATTTGACTCAATAAGTATTTCTATGGTGATTAATGAATTGGATTATCAAGATATAGATTATTATAATCTAAATATTTATCAAAACACAATAGCAATAAATAGATTCTATGGTGCTACTAGGACTAACATTAATAAAGATTAATGACATGACAATTCCATATCTTCAAAACTTTTTACAGCAGTTTTAGTGGGAAATATTTGATGGATTAAAATAAGAAGTTGAGAAAATAAATATAAATGGAGATTAATTTAGATATTGCAGATGATGTGGTTTTTAATGAAGATAATGCATCAGAGCTTCAGTAATATTGCAAGAGTTATCACATGAAAATAAGAAAATAGGATTAAAGACAAATACAGAAAAATGTTCAATAATTTTTTCAGCAGAAGAAAATAAAAATTAATAAGTATGATTTAGATGAAGTTAACAATTACAAATTTCTTGTTCAGATTAATAATACAGATGAAAACATAATGGATGAAATTAATCATACAAAAAACCTTAAATGTTTATAGTAGATGAATTTTACCCTTTTTTTAAGGATGTGAGATTCAGACATTTAAAGAAAGAGCAATACAGGAACTTCAACTACTCAATAAAATACACAGAAATGTAAGGAGTAGCAAGAATAGTTGAGAAAAAAAACTTTATGGGTGAGAAAACAAACAGGTTCCACTGACATTATTAAAAGAGATTAGAAGATTGTAATGAATGAATGAACAAAATAAAGAAACTTGCTGACTGTTGTAAAAAAGGGAGGCTACAGATTTAAAAAACAGGACTGAATTTCAAAGGACTCTCTTCCTGTAATGGATTGACAATGATTGTAAATGATGATGATGAAATAGAATATTTATTAGCATGACAAAGGTTACAAATAAATTTGATGTATTTTATGTAATTAAAAAAATGACCGCAAGAGGGAGATGTTAAAAATAAATGATATGTGATATCAGAGGGAAGACATCTTGAAAATTTTTCTGAATGAATGAAAAACTGATTACATAATGTAAAGACCATATATTATATAAAAAGTTGATGTTTTTTTATCATTTTTTACATTAAATGATATAAATATATTACAAAAAAATCTGACTGTCTTTTTAATAATTTTTATTTTAAATTGATTTACAATTTATACATGTAATAATCAAATGGTTTATTGCTTGGAATTTCATAAGAGATCTGAACATCAAAAATAGCAGAGTTAAAGCAAAATTTAGAATTTCTGTCTGTTTATATACCACTGCACTAAATCAGGCAAGACATTATATGTATGAATACAGCATCCAGATTCATAAATATGTGTGGTTTCTTACTAACATTATTATATCATAAACACTTGGTCTAATTGTTAGCTCTCCACATTATATTTTGTCCTCAAACATATTATCCAATTAAGGTTAACTACTACTGCATGTATTTAGAGTCTTTAGCTTTATAGCATAAATAGGGTCTGTCATAATTTGGATAGTGAACTTCTTCTGAGGAATACATGCCTTTTAAAAGACTTCAATACTGTGACTGATTGTAGATTTTCACTATATTCTATTTTCAGACATATCCTTTTAATAAAAGCAATTGCACTTTTTTAGGAGTTCTTTGACATAATTTTTATAATACAAATCTTATCTATTTTTTATGAAAATTATGAACAAATTTAATATAACATTGTGAGAAAATTATACTACTAATCATTTTAATTCATACACCCAATTCAATGATGATGCACTATTATAATAATATATTCATTCATTATAGTCAGAGAGCTGAACTAGTAAATTGTTTTTATATTCTAACCAACATATTTTAAGAATATTATAAAATAGCTTTACAAATATTTTCAATACCTTTATGATAGATTTGTAAAATGTTGGCAAAATAATAAGTATTATTCAGAAGAATGATTTATCTTTAACTGCAGCAACTTACTTAAAATCTGCTTTACGACTTGATTTGTCAATGGAAGACTACAAGTTATAATCAACTTATTATTTTTTTTACAATTATATATTTATTTATATTTTATATTATATGGTTTAATGTGATTATAGAGTAGTGATACTGGAGCTTGAGTTCATAAATAGTGGCTCTATCTCTGTTATTTTTGGTGCTTGAACTTTTTGTCAACCTCAAAAATAAACTATATATTTTTATTGTGAATAGCAAAGGTTACATATAGAAACATATATATATATATATGAGACCATAAATCTCATGAAGACATCCTTTTATGCAAAAATTTTTTGTTTTTGAAATGAATAATAAGAAAGGCTATTATATATATATGTTTAGTTGACTTTTGCTTGAAAGATCTATTTGCTAATAGATGAAACCATAGTTATGGAAGAATTTTAGTAAAAGTTTGTGGTTTAGGCTAGTATTGTAGTGTTATATGAATTTCTATTATATATATCACAATAGTTTTAAGGTACTGTTCGGTGCTTTCTTTGATATAAATTTATCACTTGTATGGTTCTTGATGGGTACTGCAGTGTTGCCTAGTGGCTCAGTACAATGCATTGAACAGTACCATTTTTAATTAATGGACATTTTATTTGTTATATATATCATAACAGAATAAATATGTATCCTGAAGTTGAATGCAATTTGTAACTGAAAAAAAAATGGGTTAAACTGTATCCTCCATCATTATCATCATCATCAACCATTATCAATCCACTGCAGGATGAAGGTCTCTCCAAGTTCAATCCATCTTTTCCAATATTTAGCTTCTCTTCTCCACATCACCCCTGCACACTTTCTTATTTCATCTATCCTTCTCACATGTGGTCTCTTTCTGGATCTTTTACAAATTCTTGGAATCCGGTTTAAGATTTCAATTGTCCATATATTATTATTTCTTCTAGAAGTATGTCTAAACCAACTCCACTTCAGTCTTGTAATTTTTTCAATGAGATCAGCAACACCCATTCGCTTACCTATATATTGCATTTTCAATCTCTTTTTGTTATTCCCAACATGCACCTCTCCATACTTTTTTGAGTAGTCTGAAATCTCTGCATTGTTCTTCTATTAAATGTTCAAGTCTCAGATCCATAAGTAAGAACTGGCAAAACACATTTATTAAAAACCTTCCTTTTCAAACACATAGGCATATTTCCTTTTAGTAACAAGTTATTTTTACAAAAAGCATTCCAACTAAGTTTAATCCTATGATTAATTTAATCCATTATGCTTTCATGTGTATTAATAATCTGACCAAGATATTTATAGCTGTTAACTTGTTCTAACTCATCACATTCAATCTTTATTTTTGTACTTTGAGAACATTCATTAAACATTCTTTAGACTTTTTAACATTTATCTTTAGTCTTACTTTCCTAACTTTCATCTGATAACTCCTGCAACATTTCCTGCAGCTGTAAAACATTATTTGAAAAAACAACTTTATCATCTGCAAAATCTAAATGACTTAAATAATCTCAAGTTACTTTCACTTCTTTAGCTTTCCATTTTAATCCACAAAATACTTCTTGCAGCATTGCTGTAAAAAGTTTTGGAAGTATGGAGTCACCCTGTCTTACATACTTCTCAATGCTGACTTTTGTAATATCATTATGTAATCTAATTGTTGCTGTTGCATTTTTATAAATATTCTTTAAAATATGACAATATCCTGGATCTATACCTCAATGATCCAATGCTTTAATCACTGAAGAAATGTTTATAGAATCAAATGCCTTTTCATAATCTACAAATCCAAAGCATAATGACAACTCTAATTATTGATCACCATTTACAACAGAATGAAAATATGAGCAAAAGAAGAACAATCCTAATGTATTAGTGCCTGTGAATTGTAGTGTCATTTGTAATAGAATGAAATTATTGAACTAAGTTAAAATGAATATCAATCAATGAATAACAATGTAACACTTAATTTAATAAAACAATGATAATAATAATTGTTCTAAACTCATCAATTCAAATAGAATTTAGAACAGATAAAAAACAAATAAAATATACTAAAATATAAGCACTATTTGCAATAGATTAAAGATAAACAAAACAACTAAATATCACTATCTTATAAATAACAGTATATGCTGATTATATAGATTCTTATAATAGAATAAAAATAATAACAAGGAATTGAGCAGATATTTCATAATATTACTTATGAGTCAAAACACTTTATAATAACACAAACTAATACTAAAAGTTATTATATTTATACTAAATAATTCATGGATGAATAAAATAATAATTTTAATATGTCCTATAAGTTTACAAATCAATGATATCTAACTAAATATATAGCTCAGTAATTGATGTCTAATTACAACTAAATAAAAAATAATAATGTTAACTTAGCCATGCTATTCCACTAATGTCAATATGCACATATTAATTAATTCAATTATAATAAGACTAAATACTCAGGAATAATACAAAATCAATTAACTTAATATATCTCTTTACTTTCATCAACTTATAACACTGTAAAATAAAATCATCATATTAGATAACATTAAAATTTATAGTATCCAACCACATTGATATATAAAATAATTAATCCTATTTCATACTTATTCAAATACAATTGCAAATCATATGAAATTACTTGTTAGTTTAATAGAGCTAAGTTATTAAAACTTTAGACTATAATTATTAAAATTTTGAAAGATTATTAGTGTTTTTTATAAATAAATATGAATATTAAAATGTAATATTTAAATTAAATTTAAAATCCACATCGATAAACTTTCAATATAATTGAAGCAAATCATTTAATTTATAACAGAATAAAATATATTACTATTACCAGCTCTATAACTTAATAAGAGTATGATCTTTATGGCTGCATACTAACTTAGTATAATATTCACTTTAACTAATAATGACTTAAAATAAAATATGCAAACATTTTATTGCAACTATCTTTATTTATTTTATATAATTATTATATTTGTATCTCGATCAACACCAAATCAATTCATATATAATTTCTATCTTAATATAACTGTTACTTGTTATTAACAAAATAATTACAATAAGTTTCTAATTACTTATTAAATATTTAAATATGTTAAATCAATTAATTTATTACTATATAAAAATCTCTATCTAGTCAGATATTAAACATTAAATTCAATATAAAGAAAATGATATGTAATTATATTCTCTTACCTATTTTGTGGTTTGAGTTCTGAACTATTTTGTAGCTGCTTTCAATGAATTATGTGGTATAATCAATTAGAGAATATCATCTTATCCAAATACAATTAACCAATAAATTTGCATTATAAAATTAAATGACAATCATGCTAGTTTACTTGTTTTAAATTAAGTCAAAATTTATTAACAAATAGATATGAATATAAATTAAAATAAAAAAAAATATATATGGAAAATAAACATTTAAAATATATACATATGATTCAATTATGCTTTATGCAATAGGTTTTTAATTGACATTAATTCTTTTAAATTAAATAGGTGATTGTATATTGAACTTCACCTATAACATGCTAAAACTAAAAATGTATATTTATTGTAACACAGATGTGTTGTAAGACATATGGACTTGTCAAAATATAAGATAGTCAAGGATATTCTCAATCTTTATATATATATATAATATAGTTAATAGAAATAAAATAAACTAAAAATGAATCTACCTATTCATTCCATGTTCTTTTAAGAGAATTACACAAAAAATAAATACTTCATTATAATTTTTGATTGACAAATAAGGAAATAAATATTTTCTAAAGTAAAATCATAATCACTCATCTACAAAATATAAATTTGAATTTAGAAAAATATAATGCTCTTATATTGTAAGCATGTAAAATAAATCTTAATTTAAATTATACTACCATTTATATTAATACACACTATTCAATTTTATATATATATATATTCTAACCTCCTCCTGCACATTCTCACCCCAAAATATATTGTTTATTACGAATATTATGGGTTCTAGCTCAGTTAACAAATAAATAAATGAAATATTCAGCATTAATTAAAATGATTACTAGCTCTAATTTTAAAATACAAATGCGATTCAATTTTAAAATGAATTAAACAAATATTTACTATTTTCATGAGACATGGAGTGACAATACAGGGAACGAGATAGACTACATTGAGCCATTATCCACACGATACTACCTCAATGGCATAAGAACACTATCCCCCCTTTTACTATACCAAATAACTAACTCATAGTATTCTTACGACTTTCTGAGCTCTATTCACTATGATTAAAATAATAATCATATCTTAATCTTCTTTATGACAAGAATCTAGCTCAATTAAATAAAATGAAGTAAAATAAATAAAATCTCAGGTTCATAAATTGTATTCTAACTGATTTAAAATTATGGTAGTAAAATATGAAAAGGGAATTTTATGTCATAATCTACTACACAGCAACTAATAATAATAAAAATAATAATAACAATAATAATATAATATAATCTTATTTCTTCCTAAATGAAATAAATAAATACGTACGTGGTAGTATTTTAATAATCTGACAACAGAATACGTGTGGCAACATTAGCATATAATTAAATGTAATATTGTGGCAACCAACTTATGACCAATAAATAATATAAAATTATGATCTTTTAATTTTAACATACCAATAAATTCTCAAAATTATTATAACACTTTTATGTTTACCTTTTGTGCAAAATTTATATGTCTGTTTCAATTATAAATGCATCGTGATTTCATGCATCTATGTGGAGAAATAACAACTCGGACACAAAACTTTAAAACAAATTTAAAACAAAGTTTATTAACAACATAAATAAATTAACAATATTTTTACACTATATACATTGGATATCCCTTACTTTCATATCTCAACTTAGTTTATTAGTTTATAAAATGAAATCAAAATATTATTTACTTTTCCTAGTAAATCTTATTTTTTAACACTTAAGAAAATACAGTATTATTACTTGATTTATTATTATGGTTAGCTTATTACAAAATGCATTTCTTATATGATTATCACAAACACTTTGCATCCCTAATATTATTAAAATTATATTTTTTACAAAATTTACATTCGTAGTAAAATTCTACAAAATAACAAATTTTAGTTTTATATTGGTTGTATGGAATCTTACAAAGTCAAAACATTGGTCTACATTCGGTATTAGGTTTTTATTGTTCATTATCCGATGTTTATTAATCCTAATATTCTCATTCAAGCCTTACTTCGGATGATATAATTACAACTATTAATATACCATGCCCAAGTATATGTTTATTATACATTATTGAACTATTTTCTTAATAAATATGCAATACTTATTTTCTAAATATTATTTAAAACATTCAAATTTTATTATCACTTTTAAAAAAACAACAACTTTGTTTAGATTTCTCTTTCAAAAAATCTTATATTCATTTCCGAATTAATTTTACAATGTATTATATGATTCTTTCTCTCTTTATGATATTTTGGACTTTCAATTTTAAAGTTACACAATTCTATACATTCCAGCAAATAAACTATTCTTACATAAACGATAACATATCTTCAGTTCTATTTTATTCATTATTTCTTTGAAAATATCTTTCTGACTGATGCAGATTCACGAAATAAGGATAGCGAAGATAGATGCATAGGATCAAAATACAACTAGAATATTACTCGTCATATACCTTGACAATCATGGCACAGTGAATTAAAAGACACTATAGAGGAGTGACCTTTACCTGTCTACCAACCTCTATTATAGGAGCGATGTTAAAGCTATTTCTTCCGCTTTATTCTAACATCAAAAGTTTAAAGATATGCAAAAAACACTGTCCAAACTATATGTGTTCAGTTATAGGGCCTAGTTAACTATACTGAAATCACACAAAACTAAATATGATCCAAATCCTTTATTTTTCCTATTTTCTTAAAAAAAAACATCATCTTGGTTTCCTCTCCACTAGTACTTCCAAGTCACTATCCGATCTTATTTCTCAAGATTTTTTCTATACTGTACATCGACAAATACATATCTGCAATACTAACAATAATAAAATTCATTTATTTTATAACTATTCCACTGTTCTATAAGACAGCTTGCTTACTACTTTCCTCCATATATTTAGTCATACAAACTACTTAAATATCTGAATACTTTATCACATGAAAGTTCAAAAGAATCAGACAATTGTTATGTTAAATTATATGATTAATATACTTTAAAAAATTGTCGTATGTATAATCCGAATTACTCCTATCTCATAATATGTTAAAAATGTTGTATAAAATGTGTACATATAATTTAAACTTTCACACTTCATTCTTAGGTCAATAGATGATCTAAAAAATAATACATTATGCATTATAAATAACTATTAAAATTACCAAACGACCTTTATCTCCTCGATCGCGTTCCGTAGGCTTCACCATCCATTTGATCCTTGTAGATATAAGATTCACATCCATACACTTTATTTTAAACAATATTTCTATAATTTTATCAAGTTATTATATTTAAATTTTAATATTACTAAATTTATGTTTATATGTTTTCCCTAATCTCACATAACATTTTGTATTTTAAAATAAATTAGTAAAAAATATTCCAAACTATATTTACTGTACTTCATCGAATTTTCTTGAAAACCATTCATACTAAAGCTAAAAAAAAATGTTTATTATTTCTTCTTCAGTCACTTAATGTTCTCCTCCCTGCTTGTTCAATTTTAAGGCAAAACAATTATTGCTCTGTTTAATAAATATTCATAGATGACAATCCTTGGTTTTTTTTTTTTAATAATTAATACAATTATTAATTATGATATCAATTAATCCTGTAAAGAAAACGTCTACATATTCTCTTCTAATATTTTCTGCTAATATTTTCCCGCGCGACTTTTATGATGCATCTTCTAGGTACTTTGATTTAAATATTCAATAAAACTTTTCGGTTTCCATGGATTCATTTCATTAAGTAAATTAGATTTATATTTTCCAAATCTTTATCTTTATTAAGCATTTCTCTAATGAACACTTTATAATATTTTTAATTCTTCTTAGAGAAAGTTTTTCGGTTCCTTTTCATAAAACACAATAGCTCTTTCATATTATTATTCTGTAACTTTTTTCCTTCTTTTAAAATTCTGGTACTATATACTTTGTAATGTTTCCTTTAAAAAGACAAACATTCTTTCTCTGTTATAACTTTTACATAATTTTTCTTTATGATATACGCATCTTAATTCTTTTCACAGAAAAGAATAAAAAAAAACTTCAGAGTAGCTTTATAAAATTGTGCGTCATAATTTTTCCTGATGGCAAATAACTTCTTTTTTAAGTTTTCCGTATAGCGTCCAAATCATATTCCTCTGAGTTACAATAATAAGTTTCTGGTTGAGCATAAATAAAGCTGTATCAAGGCACTTTACAAATATTTTTCCTTTATCATAACTTCTACATACTGTTTTCTGTAGTATTTCCATTTTACTATAAGGTTTTGGCTAAACTTGAATAAAATATCCTGGTAAGAAATCTTTTAAAATTAGCCCTCCATTTAAAGGCAGTTCAAAATATTATATGTTAAAACAAAACTTTTAAAATAAATACAAAATTTTTAAAAATTATAACACTTTTCTAGCTTACTATCTTATACAGCTAAAAAAATATGTTACTCCTTCCTTTACTCACACATTACCTTCTCCCGCTCCATCTAATTCTTTTTATTTCGTCTGCTAAATTACCTCCGTTGATTGGTTAATGATTTTTTTAGCGTGAACAAATTTACACTTTTTTTTATAACAGACTAGACTTTTTTAAAATAAAGAATTTATGATGTAATGATTTAAAATATTACTTAAAATAGTATTTTTAACTCAATTATAATTTTATCAAAATCATTAATTTTTTTAAAACAATTATTAAAATAATATTTAATATCTATTTTAATATTAATATTTAATTTATCTTGTTTTTATTTAAATAAAATATTTAATTTTTTTTTTATTAACTGTATTCAACTTTTAAACACTACTTAAATATTACATCATTTAAACATTTAAAATAACTATTTAATATTTCAACATTCATTTCAACGATAGATAGCAATTACATTTAGTTCCATATTTCACAAACTTTATTATTATATTCTAACAAGCGTGTGTGTGAAGGTATATAATATACAGTCACATGATTACTAACTTTATCAGATGATTTTTTAATTTACAGCTCGGTCTAAATTACCAAAACTGATATATTTTATAAAAATTTGGAAAATAATTTAAAATGTAGAACCAAATATAATTCTCACCATCCCAAAGTTTATTTTAAATATATTAGATTAAATTTGAATATTAATTATAATTATAATATTACATATAGCGTTTATTTAATTTATTAGTTTTAAAACATTACAATTGAATTGTTTAATATACTTTTAACTATTTATAGCTGTATTATTTTATATGGCCAGCTTTTACAACCATAAGCAAGGATATAATTAAGCTTTATTTAACTGTTTCTTTAAAATAATCCATTACACTTTTACATACCAGGTAATTTTCAGCCTTAAATTGTACTATAAGATCTAATCGATCATACAATTATCAATATATTACACAAACGTATTTTAAAATTTAAAATTTTTTAGTAATTGACCATTCTACCTTATTATGACCTATAGATAAGGGCACAATATATATATATATATATAATAGCAAACAATATAGATAAGGGCACAATATATATATATATATAATAGCAAATGACATGAGTGATTGTTTTCAAATATAATATTTCTCAAATAGTATTATAGTTTTAATGTCTACTTCTTCTCCACAATTCCACATTATTTTGTTATTCCAGAAACAAATAGAAATATCATGAAAAGTTTTTAGATCCAGAGCACATTTTATTAATTCCAATATTTTTCAAATATGCAAATTATAATTTCATTTAACAAGTATTTAATCTATGTAACCTTATAAGTGTACAAACATTAATTTATATTAATGATGCAATATAATATCATTTTCTTTAATAAGTAGTTGATTCACAAAACATTACAAGTGAACAGTACTCAGGTTTTATATATGATGATGTGATGCAAATTGGCTCATTTATATTTTGATATAAATAATTCATTGATCTCATAGAATTACATCAGCAAATGAACACAAACCTTGTATACATTTTTATGTTATTAATATTTATATGTCATCCTGATAAAGTAAGTAATATCCATTTTTGAAGCAAAAAATATTCTGATGGTTTTTTTAAAATGCTACAAATTATATTTTCTTTCTTTCAATAAATTGTTGACTCTTATAAATTCCTGATAAGCCTGCCCAGTGAGTGGACATACACTATGCTTTCGCTCCATCATTCTGTTCATTTAATAATAATATACTTTAAAAATAAATAAAAAATTATAAGAAGGAACTTAGATTTGCTTGTACTGAAGCCAAGATATGAGAAAAATCAATTAATCTGCTTAGTTCTATTTATAATTTTTTTCCACTGATGTAAGAGAAATTATAGCAATGCTCTATATTAACTCTTTGGTCAATTCTAGCCAGAATCACATAAATAAAAAACTCATTACACATGACACAATATTTTTTTTACAATAATTACATATAACAAACATTTATGTTTTAAAAATACAAATAAAATTTTTTATTCCAACATAAATTAAGCAACTAGGATTAGATTATTTTATACTAACAATGTAAATATACTTTTGCATACATTTTTTAAATAAATATTATACACATAAAATAAGCAACATACTTGAGACATTAAATATTTAGGTGTATTATTTGTAACCTACTATTGTGAATGCAGTAACAAAAATATACATAATAAAAAAAGAATAATAATATCATCAATATTATAAATTTTATTATTTACACATTCATTTTTAAAATGAATAAAGTCAATTCACAGTTTTTACAAACTACAATCAATAATAAATATTTATTTCTCCAATATTACATGTTGTCATAGCAACATAGTTCAATGCAATTCAGGTTAATATATTTACTGTTAAAATCAAACCCCCCCAAAAAAAAACTTTTGTTTTACAATTGACATTCACCACATATTTGAACTTTATTTTAAATTTCAGTAGACCCAATATACAACCAACATACATTAGGGTGTTAATCAGAGTAATTATTTTCTAAAATATTAATAGCTGAGTATGTTTTAATGCAGTGCACCAAATTCATAGATATTCTGTTTTAACACATTGATATATATATATATATATATATATATATATATATATATATATATATATATATATATATATATATATATATATATATATATATATATATATATATATACACTTATGAATATATACATTCTCATACAAATAAAAAGTGGAGCAAGGCAGCAGTAAATAATATCCAGAAAAGAAAAAAAATATCTAAAAATATTAAAAAAAAACCAATTTAGAAAATTTGTATATATTGAATTGTTTAAAATATTAACTAAACAAGAATAATTATATTTTGATACATGACAATGCAATAAAGAAAGCTATAAAAGAGAATTAAAGCCTCAAAACTATAAAATCTCATCATAGTATTAAAAAAAGTTATTTCAGCAAAACAGTAAAAAATTAAATAATTAAAACCTTCTTTATTACTGTAACAAGCTTGTCTTGTTTAATTTAATCAATTTGACAGTTTTGGATGATCAATAGTCTTCCTCAAACCTTCTTCTTATCTAGTAAAAAAGTTGATATGCTTATTAAAGCATAAACGACATCATGAATGGAAACAAAAATTCTACAAAAGAAAAAAAACACAAAACAAAAGAAACAACTAGTTCAAAACATCAATATAAAAAAAATAACCATGTTATACACAAGGACATAAAAAGTAGTTAAATATATAAGAACAAAAATACAATTAATTATGAAACCATTATAGTTAATTTTTTAAAAAAATAGATCGAATATTAAATCATTTTTCAATGTTGAAATAATATAAATATTCCAAGAGGTAGAAGAATATACTAATGATAATAATATAAAATATATTTACTAAGATTATTAAAATCATTTATAGGAATTTCAAAATGTTTGACATGACATCAACAAAAAAAAATAAGCCGCTTCTTAAAGTAACTATAGTGCACAAGGCCAGATCAGAAATAAAATAAAAATTTCAGAATAATTCAATAAGTGCTGTCATTTTGTGTTGATTTGTATGTATTCTTCTTATTAATAAATCTTGTAAACATTACCCTATAAATTCAATTTATGGTATTGACACATTACTAAAAAATATTCATCAAAATACAAAGCAGTGATTAAACTACAATGTAACTAAGTAGATAAATAATTGTAAATGTTTTACTGAAATTATTGATAGAGATAAAACAATGGTGGATGTAAATTAAGAGCTGTTAGCACAAAATACTTAAGATTAAAAGAAAATATGCTTAGGTGTCTGAAAAAAAAGATTTTTTACGAATTGTTCCACTACTACTAAATATGAATCTGAGATGTGGATAGAAAACATTAGTTTACAAATTAGGCAATATGGTAAAAGGAGCTGTATGAAACAATAAAATGGGATTAAAACATAATATATGAGTAAGTAAATATCAATTATTGTTAACAATAAGGGTTAAGTGAAAACATAATAAAATGAATTTGCATTAAGCTAAGAAAAATGTATAAATAGAATTAAAATGATTTCAAGGGATGTAGAATAAGGAAACATGATGGCTAAAGGCCTTATTCTAAAAAACTATCAAAATATTACATGGTCACCATTTCATATGCTTACACACATTGTTAATAAGAGTACCAAACTCTTCATGCAGCATTGCCACTAAAGTTCAAGCATTTGTAATCAATAGGTGCAGAAAAGTTAGTGCATAAAATCCATATCTGATGCCTACTAGTCTTCCTGTATATATTGATTATGAAGGCTTACACTTGGTGGCACTATTGTATGGAGAGTTTGCTACTCTTATTATCTGAAGAAAGTGAAGAAAATATTCAATTGTTCGGAATTATTTGAGAAAAAGTCAAAAACATCTTTTTTATGATTGAAAATGGTGGCGATGATGAATTTGTAAAAAAAAAAAATGTAGATATGTCAAGTTTTTTTAAAAATAATATTTTACTTTGGAAAAATTAAATCATTTCTTTTTTAAAATTAAAATATTTTTTACAATTATAAAATAGAAGATGCCAAAGGCAAACTCGTACATTTGATAATTGAATCTGCATTAAAATGTCTTAATTTACTTATATCTACTACAAAATTAAAACTTGTCTTTTACTGAATTTATAAAAAGATTAAATAAAAAAAAAAAAAGTGAAAAATAGTTCACATTATTCTCAAACATTTAAATAATATAAATATACAGATCGCTAATTTTTTATTTAGATTTCACTGCACTGGGGCAGAATCTACATGTTTATTTAAGGAGCTTTCTTTAATGGGCACTGGTTTATCTTTAAAAATTCATACTCAATTAATACAATGAACTCAGGAACTTTGAACCATCTACTTACACTAATGATTATTATTAATTATTTGGCTTCAGATTATCATATCATTCCAAGCCCATTAGAATATGTATTTTTGAAGACGTAAAATAGCTTTATCTTAATAACATCTGTATTATGATATAATAGAATAACCAACCGTCCTTATTTATGATGCAGTAAAGAATCTTCCCAATTTAATTACTGATAGCATTGTTATATTAAAATAAGCATTTTTTACTACTATCACTATTATATTTACATATAAGTAGCTCATTATACACTTTTTATAAAATTAGAAGACTTTTTGCTCTGTGAGGGTACTTCTGGAATGTTTTCAAGCTTATTTTTATATATTAGGTTTACTTAAAATAAAAACAATTTCTTTTATTATGTTTTATTCTTGAAGTGAACTGAATCAAAACTTTTAATGATGAGCAAACTAGTCTAATAATAATGGGGATAATATAGAATAGATCTCAGAAGCCAATATAGAATAGATCTCAGAAGGCCATATACCTCAGAACCATATTAGTCTATCATTAAAAAAGTAGGTATATTCTTTATGTAGCTAAATGTAAAATTAAGATTCATTACATGTTTGTTTATTATCTGTGAATGAATAAAAATGAAACAGGAGAGTAGAACACTAAAGCCATTAGTTGTGATATTCTTTTGGCATGAATACTTTTTACTTATTTATTTTTAGAGCAAAAACAGAAATAACTATTCAGTTAAAAAGTACTGTTATGCAATTCTTACTGAACTATAACAATTACAATTATTATATTATAACATTTATAAAATTTTAAACTTTAGACTTTTTTTGTTTTCATTGCAATTTACTGCTGTCTTTTTTATTCACATTTCAACTAGGTAGCAGTCTTTCATATAGCTATAGATAACAATATATTATTTTAATAACAATTATTTAATCATTTAAATAAATTATGTAGAATATTATTTATGTTCAATGTTGATTTTTTTGAAAAAAAATACATTAACAATTGATTTAAGTCTTAATTACATGAGTTTATTATTTAAGCTTATATCTAATGATAAGATAAAATTACCTCATAATGAAGATTATTAATAAAAAAAGATTTTGATAAATATTTTATCATTAAGCTACTATTATATTTTTAACCATTATTGATAAATATTTGAAAACTAAGCACTCTTCACAAACCTGGGAGCTCAATTGTAAGTAGGAGATAGTGTGGATATTGAAGGGTTCTTGAAATTCTGAGTTCAAATCCTCTATACTTATTATTATTGATAAGTGAAATTTATTTCATGAAGATAATGTTAATGTAAATTTTTCTTTTAATGTCTGTTACCATGTTTACTATATATATATATAATTTCAACTTAGATTCCAATATCCCATGATGTTTTCCTTGGCACATCAATGGTAACAAAATACAAGTAAATGATAAATGTAGGGTTTCATAAACATTTTAATCTTTAAATGATATTCAACTATTCCTTTGTTGATATTACAGTTCATGGTAAATTTTGATAGTTTCATAGAATTATGGCAGCTAAGCATAGTGTTTGTTATTAATCATTCCATATGAATTTTAAAAGATATCAAATGATGGGAAGTTTGTGTACCTCCCTGCCAAATAAATTTTTTACTCATAGTATATATTTCCTTATTATGATTCCAGAATCTATTTGTAAAAGTAAGATAAGATGAGACAGAATATTTTAAGCAAAAGAAAGTATGTATGTTCTTCTTGCTGAATTTGTTTCTGTAGCTATAGTAACACAAAACACAACCTTTTTCTTTTCCTTTTTTTAAATACTAGCTCATGAACATGTGATTTTCTCTTTCTCTATTTATAATAAGGCATTGTTACCATTAAATATAACTTAATAAAAATAATTTCATTCTCAAATTTAATAAATGAAGTAGCCACCCACTCTAAATTTATCTAAATTAATAAACAGTTTTATTAAATATAATATCTTTAATTGTTCTCTTTATTCAGTTATTTATACATTACAAAGGGACTTATAGATAACATGTGTATATCACATATTTCCATCCTTAATAAAAAAAACAGTTCTAAGCAATTAATATAAGATTATCATGACCACCTAAACAATCTATGAATAACACATGGTTAATTCAAACTACACCACAATGATGAAGTTAATGATTATGTGCAATTATTTATAGTTTTTTCCTTTTTTAAAGAGACTAAAATTAAGAAGAGAAATATTGTATGCTCTTACATTTAATCCTAATTGGATATTTGTAAAACAAATCTATGGCATCATATAAACTGTATGACCTTTGATTGATAAAACAAAATCCTTCATTTGTAAGGAATATGAATTCTTCATACCAAATAATCTCTTGAACATATTCATTACTATAAACTAAATATTTATTTTACTACTATATCCATAACAATCCATGCATTTGATTATAGCCTTGCCATAAACTACATTTCACAAATTGTTAATCTCATAAATCAAATACATATCACTAATCTTATTTTGTGGTCAAGACAAATTCTTATTTTTCTCAGTCAATATACCTATATTCATGACTGTGTACTTTATGATGATAAAAACATTTAGATTTTAAAGGCTTTACTTCTAAGGATAAAATTTTATATCTATCACCACTATTTAAGTTTTTGATGGAATTACCTTAAAGAAACCTGGTCATTTATTTTATATTGCATCACATTTAGGCTAATATCAAAATATAAATGAGACCACTCTATCTGATTTTCCAAACTTTGGACCTCTTATTTTCAATATTCTTGTTCTCTAATTCTTTATAATTAATTTATTGATACTTGTTTAATTTCGTTTCTAGGACTCTACCCTTATTCTGCCATTGTAATCTATTTTCTAATTCATATTGACTCTTTTATACCTACCTTACTAAGATTTCTGGGCCTTGTTTCATATCTAGTTCAAGCTCTTCTTGGCTTTGTCTCATTACTTACATAAGCACTTCACGATTTTTGTCATACTTTGCTTGACTTTCATTGAGCTTATTTATTATCTTTTAATACATTTTTTTCAACTTTGTTCACACTTTTCTTGGTTTTTGTTAATCTTAGTCAGTAAGTCTCGATAATTTTTCCTGACTTTATTGAGCTTATTTATTAAGTTTCTTGATATTTTTTTATGACTTGCATTGATCTTATTAATTAAATCTCTTCATAATTTTTATGACATTGTTTAATTTCTACCACTAAGTTCTGAAACATTGCCATTAGAGATTCGTTTTGATCAGTTTTTGTTGTGACAGAGACTTTGTTAACTTCTCTCTCCTGTCCTAATATACTTAATTCTTTCTCATATTCCATAATTCATTTCAGATTTATATTTATTACTTTATTTTAGAAAAAAAGAACATGATTTTCCTACTCAATTCAACATCCTATACCAAACAAAATGAATAACTCACTTTTCTTTACTATGCTTCATATGTTGACCACTACAGCTTAATTAAATTTCTATTCATATACATTTCAATTAATGTAAGAGACACTTTTAATATAAAATACCACAATAGAATCATTCCTCATTAGTAATTGATTTACCCATTCACACTAATATTATCCCAAACTAACATTATATTTTTCAAAATTCAACTTATATTGTGTACAACATAGTATAAATTTTATAAATATTATTAAAAAATTTTTTTTCTTCTTCTTTAAAAAAAAAAAAAAAAAGGGACAACAATTTTTTCTATTCATTTCCCCAAATAACTAGGAGACAATACCACTAATAAAATAGGCTGGCTTTAAGTTCATTTTATTATTTATTTTACACTTACTCAAATTCTTATTTTTATTATTATCTGGAAATCTCAGGCATCATCATCTGGTATTTTGCATTCCCATGCCCCTTTTTGACATATTTACAAAACATTTTATTTATAAAGCACATTACAGCTCTATCATTTCTCAACTCATATATTGTTGCATGTATTCTTCAGAAAACAATTTGAGAACACACTCTAAATCCAAACCCTTAACAAAGCACAACTACAAATTTAAAACTATTATTTATTGAATCATTAATAAAATTAATCCAACACTAGTTTACCCCAAAATAGCTGATATTAATTGTGATCATTAAGCAATAATTTAGCCATATCTATTTTACAATTTACAACTTTAAATCGCTCATGAGTTATCAATAAATACTCATAGCCTCTGTTGGGAAGCCAAACATTGAAATGGAAACTATTCTAAAATATAAAAACAATGCAAACGAACTACAAAGCAACATTATAACATATATAGCAATATTTACCTGTTAGATGAACCTTTTAATAGACAATTAATAAAATAATGGATGCAAAACTGCCTGATGTACAAATGCCCACAGATCAATAAATGTTGTACTTAAGCAACTAAAATGAATATTAAATAAGCATATAAATGAATTGATCGATAAATTGACTTTATGATAGTTTGAATTTACATTTGTAATGGCTTATAAATTTGTACTATGTCAATAGTCCATAATAAGTATTTTTGCTTGGCAAAGAAGATAAAGTTCAATAAATAATATTTTACTTGCTAATGAGATGTAGTCTGGGATATACACTTAAATATTTTAATTGTAAATAAATTGTGTAATAAAATAGTTTTATTATGATTTATGCAAAAGAAAAATCAAAGTACTTAGATTAATAATAATAATATTTAATGAAATAAACATTAAACCATTCAGGTGGCTATGACAAAAAATAGTTCTAATATTACCAACTGCAATCTATATCATATATCTTTATAATTGACCCCTGATAGATTGCAATTAATAGAAATAATCTATGATTAAAATTATTAATGCTTACAGTCATAAAGGGTTAATTACAAATTCTTTTTCACAAAAATATTGTATGTATTTTTCCTTTAATATATTTCATATCTTGGACTCAAGAAATACTTTTAATAACAGTTATTAGATAATTTAAGTAAATTATATAGAATATTATTTATGCTTAATGTTGATTTGTTTTAAAAAAAATTAATAAGTTAACAATTGATATCTTAATTACATGAGTTTATTATTTAAGCTTATATCAAATGATAAGATAAAATTACTTCATAATTAAGATTATTAATAAAAAAAACTTGATAAACATTTTATCATTAAGCAACTATTATACTCTTAACCATTATTGATAAATGAAATTTTATTTCATGCCGCTAATTTAAAAGAATTTTTTTTTTTTTTAGCATTTGTTACCATGTTTAGCTAATATATATAATTTCAGTTTAAATTGAACTATCGCATAATGTTTTTCTTGGCACATAAATGATAAAAAAATACAAATGTAGGTGTCCATAAACTTTTTTAATCATAAAGATATTAAATGATGGGAAGTCTCTACTTCTTTCCCCTTAAATACATTTTCTACTCCCAGTACATATTTCCTTATTATAAGTCCAGAATATTTTCTTGAAATAATAGTCTTACTATTGCATTATTCTTATTATCTACTGAATTCTCTCTCTTGTGCCATCTTATTAAAACATGATAATAGGTTTTATTTTGCCCTATTTCTGAAATTCATTGCCCATCTATCTAAATCTCTTGCCTTTTCCCTTTTCAGTTTCTTTCCTGCCTCATTCAATTCATTTTCTGTAAACTTAATATTTCTATTAATATATGCTTTTATGTTTGTTATCAGTTTGTTCTTCAAATCCAACATTTTTTCTAAATCGATTACATATTTATTTAAGATTGTCTCTAATTCATCTCTAGAGCTACACTCTATTCTATCATCATCCAGTAATACTATTTCTCTCTCCCCTACATTCCTTTTTTTAATATATTTACAACATTTTTTACTCCCATCTCTTCCGTGTTTTTTAATATCCTCCAACAACTTACTATTTAATTTTACTCTCTATAATTATCTATTTTAGCCAACTTCTTTTTTAAATATTTTTCCCATTTAAAATTAACTTTTTTTTTATTTTCTTTGTTCTTAATAGCACACTTCTCTGCATGCTTTTTTTGGACTTTTACTAATTCTCACTTTTCTATTTTATTTTTCTGAATATTCTCATCTAAAACACTAATTGCCACTTTTTCTACTTCACCACACCAGTCCTTATATTCATTCACAACCAATTCTTCCATGGTTTCTTCAACTTTTATTTTATATTTTAACTTATTTTTATCATTCATTCTCTATCCACATCCTTCACTATCCTTTCTACTTTTATTACTACTTTCCTTCACATTATTAACTATTTCTATTATAAAGAAATTGTGATCACTATTACATACCCTCTCTTCACTGTCAAACAGTTTAATTTTCTGTACTTTATTTATTCACTCTTTCTCTACTAATACATAATTAATTGTGTAAAATATATTATTCTTAGACCATGTGTATTGTTCTTCATAAATATTTGATAAATTTTCAATACTTAAATTCACTCTCTGACAAAAATTCTTCATAAGCCATCCATTCTTGTTATATACATTATCAGTTTCTTCAATATTTTTATTTATGTTCCCTATAACCATTATTTTCTTCTCCCTTTTTTTTGAAACTATGCATATCCTTAACTATACATTCATATATGTTTCTGTTCCAATCCATTATACTTTGAGTATCTCCAGTGGCTATATACATTATAACCAACATTCATTCTTGTCTTCCTAACCTTTTCTCAAATTCAAATGTTCTTAACACTTAATAGTATTTAAGATTTTTTTTGACATAACTCCAATACCACTTTTTTCTTTTTCTTTTCTATTTATACTCTGCCATAACCAAATCTTCCAGTATAAGTTCTTCTTCTCTTAGATGTGTTTATACTATTGTATGTACCTCAAACTCTTTATATTTAACTGCTTTGTCTAATTCCAGCCACTTCTCTGGTTTCCTACCACATTGCATGATACTATGGAGATGCCATCGAAATCAACTACAAGGAGAGATGCATTGTGGAAAATTTTGACATCATAGGTGAAAATTTATAAATACTAAAAAATTAAAATGAGAGGTCATTCTATAAAATTTTCAGTGTAGTGTAAGTTTAGTCATGTTTTCATTCAAAATTGCCATTTTTGTTCCTAACTAATTAAGAATGATGGGGGTAGAAATCATCATCTGTGATTCTACTCTAGATAGGGCCAGGTCTCCACTCCATTTCAATAACAGCAATGGATATGTTTTAAATTAAAATATAAAAGGAAAAACAACATATTTTAAAAAAATTCAGTTAAGAAAATTTGAAATTTGCAATATTGAAATTGTAGAATATCAAACTAAATTTGTTTCAAGGAATAAATGGCTAAATTATGTTTCTCCAATTTCAAAGGAATATGCTTTTAATATGTGTTCCAGTAAAATTTTTCATTTATTATCCCATGATTTTATCCAGTAAAGAAAGCATTTGGTAAAGGATTATGGAAGTGCCTCATATAAAAAATAATGAATAATAATATTGTTATTGAATAGAAATGATTGAAATAATTTTCTTAAAAATATCATATGCAGTGTAGTGATCAGAGTATTTGTTTTGACAAAGAGTTACTTGAAGATTTTACTATCAAAGAATTAAGGTGATTTAAAGAATCCAAATTATACATTTAATATTTGAGAGACTTTTTAGTAAAGGCAAATGATAATGCTACAAATCAATAAATGTGATGACTTTTGTGAGTTTTATTATGGATAAATTTGGGAATGTTCAATATTTCAGTGCCATGTAAACTTTATCTGAATGATGCATTATTTATTAATGATTTAATTAATAGATTAATAAATTATTAGCGTAGTAAATATACCACATCTGACCATAGAGGTCCATTGGAAATTTAGGTAGTGTACTTTTTATTCAATATTTAAAAATATAGTATGATAGATAAGTGAGAATGAATATATACTAAATCTTTGTTGGTGGAGAGAGTTTGTCTTTTTTCAACCATTATTTTAAATTTATTTAAAATATAAATATTAAGTTGTATTTAATCACTTGTCATATTTTTAACTTCCTTTTTTAATCCATGTTTGAGTAAAACTATTTAGAATAAGTAATAAATTTGTTAAAATAAAAGTTATTTATATTTGATTCACCAAATATTAGGTGTTAAAATATATGCTAGAATTAATTTAAAATTACGAGTTAAGATTTGCTGTTGTGATATAATTTATATACCAGTTACATTAGTATGGTGGAAAAGTATTAAAATACTCTATTGCATAGGTGTTTGTAAAGTAAACATTACAATAATAAAATTTGAATTCAAACTCAAGTGGATAAAGAAAGTGACAAATGTGTATTAAATTTATAGTTTTGAGATATTTAATTTGATTATATGTTCAAAATAAAAGTGGGATGAAACTTTGCAATCAATCTCCTACAACGTGTCAGCACATACCATGAGTTTATACATAAAATGCAGACATACTTAACCCTTAAACCGCTAATTATATTATTGGTTGTATGAGGTAAAAATCAAATCTTTTAATTGGCCAACTCACAAACTGAAGACAAAGCCTATTGTTAAAACATATTCGCCTATAATATTAAATTCAACTCAGATACGTTTATAAAAAGTATATTACTAATTTTTCAGGTTATGAAAGAGAATGAAAGTTCTTTCAAAAATAAATTGCTATTTATTTATTATAAAATATATTCAATTTCAGCAAATATAAAGCGAATGTCTAAACAAAAAAGTGCTGACGCAAACGCTTTTTTTCAATTTTACGTTATCGAAAAGTAAAGATTTCTTTTTGCTAAATCTTAAATATTTTTACTAAAATCTTCAATATTTTTCGAAAATAATTTTGTTTTTTTGGTATATTTTTTAAAAAACTAGTTTAATTTCTCAAATTATATTTTTTTAATACTTAAATTGCATTCAAAATGAAAATCTCAGCATTTTTCTTTATTTTCTTTGATCAGGCGGTTTCTTTGTTCTTTCCAGCCAATCAGAATGTCTTTTTCGGCTGAGAGCTGGCTGACAACCAATCACTGACAAGGTTCTTTCTTTGTTTAGTTTAAAATGCATTTTTTTTGATTTTTTACTTGTAAAATAATTCGGAAGAGGGCACCATCTTACAGAACTTTTAAAAACCTAATCAATACCTGTCAAACAAATATTTTAGCATAAGAACTAGCAGAGTTAGAGTGACGTCAGATGTTGACGAGATGCCTCGTAAGAGGCGGTTGAAGAATTAATACACCACACACACCTTTAAAAGAGCTGCAAACATTTATCTTTAATATTTGTTGTCCTATAGAGATAATTCATATTATATTTGTTTATCTTTAATATTTGTTGCCATACAGTGATGATGATGATGCTGATTATTATTATTATTATTATTATTATTATTATTATTATTATTATTAGTAGTAGTAGTAAAAATCAGTCATATATCACATGACCTATATAGCTTGTATTACCAATATGTAATATATAAAGAGCCTGCTACTAGCTCTAAACAAGCTTAATTTTTTTTTCTATGATAAATGCTACAAGAGAAAATACATGAAGCCTTTATCTATGATGGTCCCCATTCCCAGACCGGTTTTGAGCTATGGCTCTTATCAGTGAGGAGCTAGGACATAAGATTCAAAATATTAACTCAAGACATGTAGATGTCTGAAGATTTGGATCTTTTTCTTAATATTTAAGAATTAGATAAATGCTTGGCTTGAGTTAATATTTTGAATCTTATGTCCTAGCTCCTCACTGATGAGAGCCATAGCTCAAAACTGGTCTGGGGATGGGGACCATCATAGCTAAAGGCTTCATGTATTTTCTCTTGTAGCATTTATCATAAAAAAAATTAGGCTTGTTTAGAGCTAGTAGCAGGTTCTTTATATATTATTATTATTATTATTATTATTATTATTATTATTATTATTATTATTATTATTATTATTATTATTATTATTATTATTATTATTATTATTATTATTATTATTATTATTATTATTATTATTATTATTATTATTATTATTATTTTTTGGTCATCATTTTGATACAATTTAAGTTCCAGTCAAAATATACTGTTGATTCATTTAAGGTTACTTAAACATTTTTATCACATTTGCTATTTTAATCCAATAAATAAAAAATAGATTGCATACTTAAAAATCCCTGATACTTATATTCATCTTGATAGTAGAAAACGTTTATTAAAGAAAAGTCCCGAGATAATTATTACGATAATAAGTCTTAATGAATATTTATTAATAGAAATCCTGAGGTTATGTAGTCAATCAATAGATAAAACAGAATTATATAAGTATGAAATCATTTAGTAATATAACAGTGATTGTAGATATATTATAAAAATAATATATTATATTTTAAAAATTTAATAGTCAACATTTAAACCCGTTAGAAATTATATATTTACATTGATTATTTAATTTGTTTGGAAATCTGAAGTGAGTGCGTTCATGAGCTTTAGAGTTTTTTAAGGCTCAACCATATGGCAATGCGTTTTTAGTACAAACAAACGCAATCGGAAGTGTGTTTCAGTTCTTCTCGCTCTGATTTCCGTTTTAGCACAGTTAATCTCTTACTCACTGAGTCTCTTCCAATCAATGTCAGGATATGAGATTGCAATTTGGTTTGCCCAATATGTTGGCTATTGATTAGCAAAAAGGTTTAGATCGATCGTTGTCTGATTCTTTATATTTTCATTTAGATTGAGAGGTTACAATATATATCTATCCACACACACACACACACACACACACAAGAAACTAATACATAGCAATTATATTCAACTTCACATACATACATGTTTTTATAATTCCATATGAATTGTTTTAGATACAAAATATTATTTTATAATATAATACATTTTTATTTCATAACAATATGCCTAAGTATTATATATTTCATATACTTTATCATTTTTTATTAGAATTTTAATCATATCTGTAAATAAAATTATATTTTGATGAAGAACATCATAATATTTCGAATAGAATTGTGTTTATGAAGCATGTACTTGGACTTAAAAACAGTGGATAGTTAAATGATAGTTGTGACAATTTTTTATCCAGTTAACAAACCTGTTTATATTTTGTAACGGTGTAAATTGGCAAATTAAATTAACAGACCACACACATTGGAAAGTCAAAATTTGTACCCGTATAAAATGAAATGTAGTTTTAATTTATCATGAGATTGTAGGAATTTAGGCTAGCTGGAATATATATACCATAACAGACTAATGGATATCGTAATTAATTTATTTACTGCCCATTGTGTCTAGAACCAAAAGCTATAACGATATGAATGAATAAATTTACTACACACTACTAATTAATCAAACTAAATTTGTAACCGTATAAAAGTGATTAATTTATTAAATAGTTCACAACGTTAAGAAATTAAAATACATATTGTTATAAATAAGCTTGACTATTATCAATTAAATAAATAATTTATTCTGTTTGAACGTTATGCATACTTTAGTTCAAAAATATAACATGAAACATATAAAATAATAATCGAAGAATATATATTATCAAACACAAAATAAATTGAGCACCAGTTTATTTAATTTAACAAGCGATAACAGTCTCATTGAGGCATTAGAAAATGTAAATAAAAAAGTTGATAAAATAAGGTAATAAATTATAAAGATATACAGATGTTTGTTTTTTATTTAACTAACTGAATAACTTAATGCATCTATTATAAATGGTAATTACGTAAAGGCTTTTAAATTAATGCTAAAATTAATATACTTTATGAATCTAAAATAAAATAATCATGTGATTCAATTTTTAATGAACAAAACTAATTTTTTTTTTTTACAAAAAAATAATATAAAATAATATAACATACTGATTAATGGATATAAATTTATTTTATAGTCGTATTATTAAAATTCTATAACTTGCATTATTAATACATTGTACAGGCTTAAACCTGCATTTATATATGTAATGTATGCGGGATTCGAACTCAGACTTTTACACGATCCACTACTCTCAGTCCCATCTCATATTGCTGACTCACCTGATCACACACATGTTGAAAAGATAAATAATCACCAATATATGTATTTCATGCTAAACCAGCAATCATCAGTTGGTCTAGATAATCAGTACTCAGCTTTATATTAAGATAGCCAATCTTTATACTTTAATGGACAGGCTTCAAACTATTTCAACTCACAACTCTTCAGCCTTCCATTTCCTTGAAAATCTGATGGTGGGACGTTCAAAGCCCTTGTTAGTGCCAAGGTTGTCATCCTACCCATGTTGACATATTAGTCATTCTGTATTATTATAAATGATGCAAAGGATGATACACTACTTAACCAAAAAGAAACTATTGATCTATGTCATTACTAATAAATAAATAAATAAATTAAATGATCAAGTCTGTTTCAATTTGTTTTCCAATTTTTTTACACCATAAAAGAGGAATGGTTGATTTAGATACAGTTATTGTGTTTATTTATTTATTTTAAGTATAAGAGATGTATTTATCCTTTTAATTATATTATTTTTTTAAAAATAAATAGAGATCTTATAATAAATATATATTGAACTGGATGCTGCATTGATAATAATAACCAGTTACTAAAGTCAGGCAGAGGTAGAAGTACAGAGCATTATAAAATTAGTCAGATGGAAAAAGGTCAATAGCATTGTTTTTGTTTTGATCCTAAATAACGATTTAGTTAAGCTTCAGGACGATATTTTAAAAACCTGATTTAGTATTTTAGAATGCATCAACACACAGAAGTATATGGAGAGAATATTTTAATAAAAGATGATGAATGTATATAAAGGAATAGACAAAATTGCAGAAATTATTGTGACAATAAAACAAACAAAAACATTTCTAGAATGTTCTATTAAATTTACGTTAAATTTTAAGAGAAATACTAAATATTTTTATTTTAAATTTGTCTAATTGTCCCCTGGGTTAATTCTATTTATATATATTACATATAAGCACAATCATTTAATCTAGACATAATAAAAAGATATAACTAAATGTAATGAGTAAAGGAATTATCTTCAAAAATCGTTGCATATCCTTAAATGAAATATTTACATCAACACATTTTACAATATATGTACAATAGTCATAATAAAAATATTATAATATTGTTTATAATCCAAACTTTGTATTTCTTATCAAGTTTTGATGTGAAGAAAAATATGTGCTGTAAAATATATTTTAAAGTTTTATCACAATTCTAAAGATGCATTTGACAATTATAATATTAGAATTATAGTAAAACTGGGAAATATTAACATTTTTTTGTAGTATAAAATAAACATTCAAATACATTAAATGATTTCTAGTCATGCCAATTATTATCTGTTTTGGTTCATTATCCATTTAATTGCTTAAGGCATACAGTAAGTATATTAATAATTCCATTGTAGAACAATGCATAGCTTTCTCATAGTTTATTGCATAAATACTCCAAGATAATTTTATATTAAGTTGTTACTGATATCTAATATACACCTGTACAAACAATGTAATATATAGGGTATGTTGAGCTTAGTCTTTCACATGACCCTCAACTCTCCACACTATTTCATACCACTTTAGACATATACATGGTCAAGTGTATCAGTAGTATGAGATAGTGTGGAGAGTTGAGGGTCATGTGAAAGACTGAGCTCAAAATACCCTATATATTATGTTGTTACAATACTTTATGAAAGATCTTCATCTATCAAAGTTAACATTTATTTTTAATTTAACCTTCCATTTCTAGGCTTTAACTTCACTATTTGTATGTATGTATATATATATTGATCAATAGATGGAGCTTTACCAAGACCTCCAAACAAGCGTATTTGTTTACATAAACGTCAGAGTCAATATTCACTGTCTCTTTCATTTTTCTCCACCCTCAGATCAGCTTGAAATCTGAGGATGGAGCAAAATGAAAGAGACAGTGAATATTGACTCTGACGTTTATGTAAACAAATACGCTTGTTTGGAGGTCTTGGTAAAGCTCCATCTATTGATCATTAATACAAGCGATTGCGGGTTTTTTACGTATATAAAACTTGTTTTTGTTTTTCATATATATATATAATACTTTTTAAAAAATTTGCTTATAAATATGTAGAATGAATAACAGAGCAAGAAAGAAGATCCCAACTTTAAAAGATAGGCCTTTTTTATGAATACATTATCTAAAGATCAGCTCAATTTTACAACTTTTGGCTAAAAATAGTTATTATTTCATTTGATCAAGAGTTTATTAAGATACAACAACATTCCTGAACAAAATCTTTTATTTAAAATTTTTAAAAATAAATATTTTAATACAAAAATATTAACACAGTAAATTTACAATCTTTTTAAAATCATAACAATAAAAATAAATGCATTTTATATACTTATTTATTTAACATAAAATATTATACACTTTAATTATCTATTAAAAATAATTATTTCAAAATAATAATGATGATATTTTTAAAAATATGTACAATCTAAAATTATTCAATTGACCTAACAAGAATGCATATATGAGTGCACACACCATACAATAACTTACTATTTGTTTATCTATGTTTACATGTTGATTGAAGTAATGTAAAATATAAATAAATAAAATATTAATTTTAATATTAATAAAGTGAATCTATTGGCATATATTAAATTTATACAATATTTTTAATCACAAAGTATTAATCGAATTGAAAAACAAACGATTTATTATATTACTTAAAAAAAAATTGAAATTATAAAAGAAAATAAACACCATTATTTTATATTTTGTTGTATTCTCGATTATATATCAATAATATATATATATCACTTGATCATTTCCAAACAATTGACAACAAATATAATGAAAAAAAATTTTTTTTTTTTTATAAAATACAATCCATTTTGAACCTAACCACATATCGTACAATTTATATATATATTTGTAATGTTTAAACAGCATTAAACTGTTGCACATGCACTTTAGATTTTAACTATAAAATAAATGAATACAAACACTTCAAACACATGATAAAGTCTTTGGAAAAGATAGAATGGCCATCTATCTTTTCGAACCCAAACGCTTTTGTATGGGCGAATCTTAAGTGTTTGAAAGTGAAAGCGTGAAGATGGCCATTCTATCTTTTCCAAAGACTTTATCATGTGTTTGAAGTGTTTGTATTCAATCATTTTATAGTTAAAATCTAAAGCACATGTGCAAACGTTTAATGCTGTTTAAGCATTACAATTTGTAAAAAAACATTGGCTATATAAAATAATTGACTTATTTACATATATATTTGATATAATCATAAATTAATTTATGGTATTGTTAGTAAGTTTAATAATAATTGTAATATTTTAAGTGTTATAGGAATTGATAAAATGAAATATACTTGGGTGTCAATACCATTTATTTGTAATGAACAAGTAAAATTTATAATGCAAATATTTAAAAATATATGTAGAGTCACATTTTATACTATTCCTAATTTAAGTAAATTGATAAATAATTCAAAAAATAGATGTAGTATTTTAAATCAGTGCAATATATACATGGAAGTGTGTTTGTAGAAAAGCATATATAGGTGAATCTCATGTACATTGGAGAAAAGATCAAAGGAGCATTTATTGCTATATAAACGAGTAAAAAAATCAAGACAAGAGATAGTTAGAAATGATGATGTATCACTTTCAGTATTCTTTGATCATAATGTTACATGTATATATGGTTTTGATTTTGATGTTAATAAAGTTAAGATTTTATGTATTGAAAGAAATAATAATAAACATAAAATTAAAGAAGCTATGTTAATAAAAAATGGAAAGCAGCATTTGATAAATAGACAAGCTGCTAACATAAAAATTAATGAATTGTGGGAAAATTGATGTATGACAATTGTTTTTGTTTAAATTTATAACGTTTTTTTTGTAATCCAATTTGAATATAGTTGATAACGACTACTTAGATAGTCAAAAGTACTTCTATTAAATTATAGTACTTATTTGTTTTTAAAATATTGTTTACTGTATTAATTATTATATTGTTTTGTGAAGAATTATATATATTTAACTATAATTGGAATACAGACATTGATTACTAATTTTTATACATATATATTCAAATATAAGTAAATTCTTTATACTAAACAATATAATTAGAAGAGACTTGAACTCAGACTTTCAAGCTCCCTATCACTATGCTGCACTCCATCTTATACAATGGATACACATGACCGCATACATGTGAAAAAGATAAATGATCTCGAGTATATGTATTTCATGCTGAACCAACACTCATCAGTTGGTCCAGATCATTATCTCCCTCACATATATATATATAATCAGTGCTCCATTTATATTAAGATGCCAAATCTTCAAACTTTAATGGACAAACTTCAATCTTCTTTACCCTCCAACTCTTCAGCCATCCATATCATTGCAAATCTGATGGCGGAACAATCAAATCCCTTGTTGATGCCAATATTATTGTTATACTCATGTTGACATTAAGTCACTCTTATCTCTTACATGTAGGATCTTAATATGTCCATTTAAATATACAGAAGAGAAATGGGCAGAATAAGGCTCATTATGTAATATTCAAGTATAAGTATATTGTCTGTCTATACTAAAATTAATGTAATTAAAAAGAAATTACAAAATCTTTTTTAAAACTGTCATTTCTAAAACTGCTAAGTAAAGTGATTCCTTAAAAATAATTATAGAATACTGGATTTTTTTTTTTTGTAATTTGTTTAAAAACTATAAATTATTAAAGTAAAAAAATCTGAAAACTTTATAACTATATAAAAATTAAACTTTTAATATATTTTATCACAATACTTTTTAATTATGAATTCTAAAACTATTTAATTTATTTTATATTGAAAAATATTGAAAATTATGTTCATTGTATTTATCCAAAAAAAAAAAAAAATCTAATTGAAGTGAAAAATTGAATCCTCTTATCAATATTTACATTTAAAGATTATAATCTTATAAAATATACGATGTTCAATATAAAATATAATGATTAATATTAAATTTGCGTTTTATTATTTTTACAATATTTATTAAATAAAATATTGTAATGCTTATAACGTTTTCTATAACAAGTTTAGAAAAATATGTTTTATATATATGTAAATTCATTGAAAGCAGTCAACACTTAGACAATATCAATAATAATTAACAATCTCATTCTGTTGTCAAGGTAACCTCCTTTTAACGATAAAGATGGTCAATCACTTTTATTTATGGTCAAATATGTTTATGTAGACACTAAACATTGTAACTTGACCAAAAGAGTGAAATTATTGATACATATAAGTTTAAATAGACCTCATTAAGAAGGTAAATATAACCTGTTCTAAATGCAGATTAACAAATAGTTAATTATAACAATCAAACTGCATTCCTACAATGTATTAAATAACAAAGCTATAAAAGCTAGATAGGTTTATAAATGCAAATTCATTGAAAGCAATCAATACTTAGACAATACCATTATAAATATCTATCTATCTATCTATCTATCTATCTATCTATCTATCTATCTATCTATCTATCTATCTATCTATCTATCTATCTATCTATCTATCTATCTATCTATCTATCTATCTATCTATCTATCTATCTATCTATCTATCTATCTATCTATCTATCTATCTATCTATCTATCTATCTATCTATCTATCTATCTATCTATCTATCTATCTATCTATCTATCTATCTATCTATCTATCTATCTATCTATCTATCTATCTATCTATCTATCTATCTATCTATCTATCTATCTATCTATCTATCTATCTATCTATCTATCTATCTATCTATCTATCTATCTATCTATCTATCTATCTATCTATCTATCTATCTATCTATCTATCTATCTATCTATCTATCTATCTATCTATCTATCTATCTATCTATCTATCTATCTATCTATCTATCTATCTATCTATCTATCTATCTATCTATCTATCTATCTATCTATCTATCTATCTATCTATCTATCTATCTATCTATCTATCTATCTATCTATCTATCTATCTATCTATCTATCTATCTATCCTATCTATCTATCTATCTATCTATCTATCTATCTATCTATCTATCTATCTATCTATCTATCTATCTATCTATCTATCTATCTATCTATCTATCTATCTATCTATCTATCTATCTATCTATCTATCTATCTATCTATCTATCTATCTATCTATCTATCTATCTATCTATCTATCTATCTATCTATCTATCTATCTATCTATCTATCTATCTATCTATCTATCTATCTATCTATCTATCTATCTATCTATCTATCTATCTATCTATCTATCTATCTATCTATCTATCTATCTATCTATCTATCTATCTATCTATCTATCTATCTATCTATCTATCTATCTATCTATAAAACGAATATATAGTTATTGCAAATAGTTATTCTATTAAAAGAGAACATTGTTAAATTTTATACATGATTATATTACATTAAGTATACCAATTAACATTTAAATCATTAGCCAAAATTAAAATCAACAACAATAACTTCCTTAGTAAGGCCAACTTCTCAGTTGCAACATTATCTCAACACAAAAGAAATAGTCCTGCATGATTAATATAGAGGTAAAGTATTAGACTCTGAAATATCAGTTTTTGTGATTATTTTCAGCTCTAGCATCTCTGGACCTTTAACTTCTTATAGACTCTTGAGTGGGAGAAGTCATTTAATTATTTTTTATATAAACGAAATAGTTTTCCATAATTTCAACTCACATTCCAATTATTTTAATAGCAAAATAAGTTAAAAACTTCATAATCATAAATCTTTAATAAAAATTTCTTTAATTTTTTTTCTTTCTGATTTAAAAAGACAACTTCAATTTGCTTAAACATAATCTTATGGCCTATATTTAATTCATGAATTTAAATTTTATGCCTTATTTTACTTTTATAAACTTTCACTCTTTCAGCTAATCTCAAACTATTTTGGCATATATATGATTCTTTACAAAAACAAGGAATAATATAAATTATTTCATGAATAGTATTGCTATCAATTTTCTCTTTTATATTATTCAATATATTATTTAAAGTAACACACTTTCTCCATGCTATTTTCTTATTATCAAACATATCACGATTCCTTTTTAAAATTTTAAAAGAAGATTATTTAAAAGGCAAATAAAAAAAACATACTTTTCTTTTATAATAACATTTTAAAATTTGTCATTGTTTGAAACTGAGAAAAAGTAAAGGCAGATATAATTAATTTATTAAGAGTAAGGAATTTAGATTTAAAGTGAGGAATATATAAAATAGTATACTTTTCAAGTAAAATAAAAATTAATAATTTAATGGTTTAATACTTTTGAGTTCATAATAAGTTCAAAAACTAGAGCGGAACCATAATCCATGGATATTAAACTTCAGAATCTATCATTCAATTATTACATAAAACCACATAGTGTAACTCAAATCAATCACTATAAGGAAAAAAGTTTTTTAGCTTTACTGTCAAGATCTCCTTTAATGTAATTCTTAAATTAATTGTGAAAGGCAGATAAATTGTGAATTTCGTCAATGCTAAATATTTATTAAAGATGACTTTATTCCATAGTATTGCTGCATTTGGTATGGTCATTTTGAAATGTAATTCTAATAGAATTATGACATCATTTAATTTAAAAGACTGAAGATTCTGTATTTAACCCCCCTCCCCCAAAAAACCCCTTTATTATTATACTCTTAATTAACTGCAATTAAAGCAATTAAAATAATATACTGGTCTTCATTTATGTAAAACAAAACAACAAAATATCTTTTACTTCATTCTGAATTAAACAAATTAGTATTATGAACAATAAAAAACTATGTCATTTATTTTCAATAATTAAATATAGTTTTTATCAAAGAATTAAAATTTAACTTCTTAATTTTCCTAATATTACATATTACATTTTTTCTAATTAAGCTATCATAATATTTTCTACAATAACATATTTACCAATATTCTGTTTGTTTTATATTAATTATTTTGGAGAGAGAATTACTAAATACAAATATGTATATTTCATAGTGTTTTGCTGGATATGTCAATGATTATTTATTTGTTTTGGAAAAGATTATTAATTGGAAGAGTTATTAGATAAATTTAATAGTTTTTATTTTAATATTATATATATTAGAAGGAAAGATCACAGATTTTATTCAATTAAAGTTTTTAGACTTATTAGTGACAAGAAAATTAAAAATATAATTATTTAATATGTAATCATGATTTTAAAACAATGTTTCAAAATTTATGATTAGATTTGAGAGCTATTAGACAGTCATTCTTAATTCTTTGGGTTTTTGATATTTTCTGTTGTTCCATCTGGTGTGACTTTTCAGAAATCCTTAACCTTTCTTTTCATATAAAAACTTTATTTTATACTAAAACTCAATAAATTGGACTTGATTTCCATTTAATTTAATTTTCTAAAAATCACATTTGACAATTTTAAATATTTAAAAACAGCTCTAAATATAACAATGAACTATAAATATCATCACAGATATTTATGTAAATGCTCATACTACAAATTAAAAATCGTTTCTATTTTAAGTTTTTTTAATGTGAATTAATGGAAGTAGCAAAAATATTTCATGGTACTTCATGTGAAAACTAGATCAGAAGGATGTAAACACTCTCTAGTTCTTTTGTCAAGGAACAAGAGGAAATTCTTTTGATCTTAGGTACAGTCAGTAAGATGCTGGTTTCAATTTTTTTTCAACTTTAACATCAATAAAAGTGTTATAAAAGAATCTATTTTAATTTTGGATTATTATCACTTCAGATAATGTTAGTCCTATAATCTAAAGTTACAAAGCAATAACACTTTTTCTAAAGAAACTTTCAATGATTTTCAATGAAGATGAGAATTATCAAGTTAAATAGCTCTTTTAGTGAGTTTTGTTATAGAAATAGAAAATGAAATAGTTCTGAACATATAGCTTGGTTTTTTAAAAAAAAATTTTATAAAGATAATCTTAATAAAGGCTATTCTAATAAATTTTTTAAGATTATTTTTTTAATAGAAATTATAATAGTGATAATTAAACAAAGTTAATGTAAAAATATTTTTTTTTGTTTTAAACTGTCATCATAAATGTTTTAAGAAGGAATAGTGATATAGTTGATAATAAAAGTAGCATGGAGAATGCAACCTTAAATAATTTTTTGAATGATAGAAATGAGAAATTTGGTAGGAATATTCTTTCTGGAATGGTTCATATTATTTCTTGCTTTGTAAGAAACTATATATAGGTCAAAGTAGTTTGAGACTAAATAAAAAAATAAAACTTCATAAAATAAAAAGTAAATATTTTGGGTATGAAGATTATGTTTAAGCATGATTTGAAAAGAATGTAAAAAAATAAAAAATAAAGTATCACTTTTAATAAAGATAAATGATTCTATTAATTTACTTAAGAGTTCTTTTGATATTCAAAGTTATTGGAATGTGAATTGGAATTATAGTAAGTTATTAGAGTATACATTTGCTTTGTATTGTGTTAACATTGCACCTAAAAAGTCTGCCATAGCAGGGAAAACATTGATAATAAATTTTGGCTAGTGATTTAATTACAAATTAGTATATTTGTTTTATTTTATTGGCTAGTTTAATATTTGGAATTTGAAATTTTACAATTACATTAATTTACCATCTCCACAGATTGACATTTCTAAATAATAGTTTATAATGTTTTAATTAGAGTTTATTCAAAATTTCATGTAGATTAAAAGTATACATATATCCATAAAATTAATAAATATAATAGTAATTAACTTTTATATACTGTCTTTCAATCTGCAGAAGTACTTTCAGTTAAATCCTTAACTCTCCTCAGTTGCTGTTAAATTCAAAAAAATATAATGGATGCAAATACCATCAATTCAAATCCCATGAATCCTGAATTTTAAAGTTAGCAGCTTGTCTATTAATTATATTCATTTTATTTCTATTTATGAAAATTGCCTCCTTAATTTTTTCTTTATTATGGTTTCTCTCTTCATGAAAAATCTTAACACTTTCAATATCAAAGTTAAATTTATATTTACATGTCCTTCCATTATCCAAGAAAATTAAAAGAATCATTAAATCATTATTATTTTTCACATGCTTGTATAACAATTCATACTCCTTTAATATTTTTTTAGTGCTGAACTTCGATTCAATTTTATATGATAACTTACATTCACAAAAAATTTGATACACAACATTATTTTTCTGCTTGACAGTTATGACATTTTTTTGAATTATTCACTAACTTATTGACCTTATTTGTAACACCAAATGAGACCTTAAATGCATCTTTATATATATATCCTTAAAAATTTTCACTTGAGCATTTGAAATATATAGAATAGGTATCCATTTTTATTAGCAATCTTCAATTCCTTTAAATCATTATAACTCTCTTTAAATTGACATAAAGTATTGTTAATTTGTTCAATCTTATAAGATATATTCTTCCTGTGATATATGTTTTCATATTTTTGCAAATGTAAAGTTACATAAAGAAGACAATTCTTTGAAAATTATGATAGATTTTGGTGGTTCATTTATATATCAAACTTTTAAATATATTGATAAGCTGTTACAAGAGTTTTTAGGATTTAAAGAAAATACTATTGCTCCATCTTTTGATTTTATAGAGAGAATTAAAAATATGTTTAATGTGAATGATATTATTGCTGCATTTGATGTGACAGAAATGTATGGTTCTATTGATAGAGTAGATTCCATAAAAATAATTGAACATGCATTATAAAGTAAAGGTGTTTGTAAATATGTGATAAAATTTGTTATTGATTCTTTAAAATATTTTGATGATAACATTTTTGCTTCTTTTGAAAGTGGATATTATAAAATATCTAGAGGTTAGCCTATGAGTATGCCTATTGTTGCACAAGTTTGCAATTTTGTTTTGTTTACATATGAGTAATATTTTAGATATGTGTGCTTTTAATGATATTAAATTTACAAAACATATGTGGATAATATAATGTTTTTGTTTATGAAAATACCAATAATATAAATTTGTTTGTAGAGGAGTTAAATAATTTGAATGGCTTGAAATAGATGAAAAAGAATAGAACAAAAGCATTAAGTATTTGGATTTAATTATTACAAGAGATAATAGTATGTTAAATTATAAATTAATAATCAACCATTGAAAAAAAGGAGATATATAAATTATAAATCAAAAGTTGCAATTATGCATAAGATAGCAACTTTTAGATCTTTTTGTTTTGTAATGAAAAATTATGTCATAACCAGAGTGATAAATTAAAAAAATATTGAGATATTTGCCAAGGAATTGCTTGAAGTTGGTTATAAGATTGAACAAATTAATAATACTTTATATCAATTTAAAAAGAGTTATAATGATTTAAAGGAGTTGAATATTGATAATAAAAAAATAAATATCTATTCCATATATTTCAAAGGCTCAAATGAAATTCTTTAAGAATATATATAAAGATGTGTTTAATGTTTCATTTTACGAAATTATAAATAACATTAATAAATTAGTGAATAATTCTAAAAGTATCATACCTGTCAAGCAGAAAAATAATGTTGTATATCAATTTTTTGTGGATGTATGTTTTCATATATAGACGAATCAAGGTGCAGTATTGAAAAAAAGATTAAAGGAGCATGAATTGTTATACAAGTGTATGAAAAGTAAAAATAACAATGATTTAATGATTGATTCAGTTTTCTTGAATCATGAAAGGACATGTAAATATAAATTTAAATTTGATATTAAAAGTGTTAAGATTCTTCATGAAGAGAGAAACCATAATAAAGAATAATTAATGAGGCAATTTTAATAAGTAGAAATAAAATGAATATAATTAATAGACAAGCTGCTAACGTTAAAATTCATCATTCATGGGATTAGAGTTGATGACGTTTGCTTTTGTTATGCTTTTTGAATTTAATGACAGTTGAGGAGGGTTAAGGAATTAACTGAAACTACTTTTATAGATTAAAAGACTGTATATAATAGTTAATTACTGTTATATTTATTATTTTTATTGTTATTACAATAGTTTTTAATTAACGGACATTTTATTTGTAATCTATATATATAAATGTTTTTAATGATTACTTATAAACCCATTTATCCATGTGCATTATTACACTTACATATATATATATATATACATACATTTTTTAATATGTTGACTATATATATTATTAAAAATACATACTTAATTTTTCACACATTTAAATCATTAATAAAAACTATAATTAATTACTGAAAATATTTGGCATAGTTTTTTATTGTTTATAATACTGATTTGTTTGATTCAGAAATTTAATATATATAAGTTAAGATTTTTAATTATAAGAATCACATTTAAATGTTTGATAATTAAGGGTTTTTTTTTTGAAAAAAATTAAATAATCGTCATTCTTTTACATGATGTTATAATATTATTGTAATTATATTTCAAAGTAAAACAAATACCATATCAAATGCCATATCAAATACCATACAAAAGATATAAAATCATCCTTAATATTTGATCTCGAAAAAATCCATTCAGCTTCACCTATTCATATAGAAAGTAGGTTGAAGTAAAGAAGGGGTTCCCCTCCTTTTTTATTTTGGGGGTTCCCCTCTTTTCTTCCAAGATGTAAGCTTGTGGTTAAGACCTGTAGAGGTCCCTACCTTCGCATTTTCATGTGCATATTCCTGAGGTTTTTAGCCTTAGTGAATATTATTAACTGTTCCTCATAATTATATTTAAATGAATCTTATCAGTAAAGATTAAAAAATGTTTCTTATAGTGATTGATTTAAATTACTTTACTGGAGAAAAATCCTGTGTGGTTTTATGTAATTGTAAAATAATAGATTCTGGATTCTATTGTCCATAAATCATGGTTCTGTTCTGGGGTTTAAATTTATTATGAACTCACAAACATTAAATCATTTTTTTCATTTTATTTGAAAAGTATATTATTTTATATTTTTTAAACTTCAAACCTAAATTTTAAACTTTTAACAAACACATTATGGCTTCCTTTACCTTTCTCAGTCCGAGACTGCTAACACTATTTAAAATTACCATTAAACTAGATTTCTTACAGACAGCGTACATTTTGAGTTAATGTTATTGCAAAGTTCTTATCATATATCTAAATTGGTTCATCATAACTATCATACCATAATTTTACTGATCATCTCTTCACACAAATTTACAGTCAAAATAATCTCTATTCTGTCTCCATGGTTCCTTTCTTAAAAAAAGATACTTTATTTTTCTCACTTAATAATTTGCGTTCTACCTGTATATTTTATCTTTTATTCAAAACAATAAAAACTTTAATAAATGACAAATTTCAATTCTCCAGATATAGTAATCTGTTTTGCTGCAATTATCTTGTTTAAAATATGGTTTGACCAAATTCAACAATGTAGTAAATCAGTTTCAGTCAGAGAATGGCTATCTATCATTTCTGCATTTGACTCATAGTAACTATTCTTCAGTGCTTCAATATCTCTATTTCCATGCTATGAGTCATAAAAATTATACTTTTAATAGGCATATGAGTAAAAAATGCCACCCAAATTCTCACATTTTTTTAATTTCAAATTGCTTCTTTAATTACTTTTAACATATACATTAATTCTTCTCTTTGAAATAAAAAAAATATTTCCTTACTTAATTAATCCATAAACATATATCATTCTTGGATGATTTGTTAATGGTTTTTTTCTCAAAAATATTTTTCACAACTTTTTGGAAAGTACACTTTTATGATTAACAAAAATGAGTCAATATGGAGTATTTTTATTGGAAGATCACTCTTTCATGACAAATTTCTGAGTTTTCTTTTACATCTTATTTACAGTGCCTTAAGAACTTTAATTCAAAAGAGTCTGGTGTCCTCAACTGAAAAATCATTAACCCACATTTCAGAAATTATCTATCATGTTACGCCAAGGTATCTTATATTAATATTTCTAACAATCCAAAAAATAATATTCTATTCTCCAATCAAATTCACAGTATCTTTATTAAAACGAGTTCAAAAATGCTCATTTCATCAACAATTAGAGCCATTCAGAAAATTTCAAAGTTTAATGAAAACTTATCCTAGTTTTTATGTGCAGATCATGAATTGTAATATAATTTTATAATACCCAAACTGATATTTCTGTTACTTATCCTGATAAACTCCCACCTATTTAAAGAATTTATTAAGGAATATAAATTTTATATTTTCAATTTTATCCAATCTTACCATTCCATGCTCTCACAAAAAATTAAACATTACATAGTTAATCAAAACAATAGACCTTTAATGCTTTCAAGAATCAATTAACAGATCATTTATAAATTCAGATTTTGATATCTGCATCACAAACACCTAAAATTTTTAATATCAACATTATAGTCTTTCACACTAATTGTTTATCTTTAAAGGTGTGTTCAATGCAAATTGAGATGCAGTTTGTCTTTTTTTTGTAGTTATAAAGAATAATAATAGAATATGTTTTATTAATATTGTTCTTCATTACAAAGCTATGATACAGTAATCAATTTATTAAGTAGATCTTCAGCAGATTATTTAACATAACTAATAAACAGACTTTTCACAAAGGTTTTTCATTGAAATTAGGATTTTTTTTCAAATCTTTAGTTATGCATCTTTAATGCAATATTAAAGAAATTTAAATCAGTATCTCAAACTTGAAAAAATTAAAAATAGAAACCATTCTCATGTATTTATAGATATTTATAACGGAACAGGAAGCAACTAAAACTTCAGCTACATGTAACTGATTTATTTATTATTTATAGATAGATATATTTTTATCTAACTGGAGTTTCCTTCTAATACGTATTGTAGGCATTAGGCAAAGTGCTTTCAAATTAATAAGCACTACTTTAAAACTAATGAAGTTTCAATAAAAAAATAAGTACAGTATATACATTTTTCAGATTCACTAATGCGTGCATCTTGCATAGTATTTTGAACAATATATTATGCTTCCTAATTGAAATTTTATACAATTCATAATTTTTTTGAATATATAAAAAAATATATTATAATATTATAAATACACAGCTACAAGTTTTGAAAGATTAATTGAATGAATAACTACGCATTTTTTAAAAAAAATAATAGGTAAAAGTTTATAATGTCTCTGTTTACATAAAAAGGTGTGCATATATAATAGACTATGTGTTTAAGTACAATATGTAGATTATAGTAATAATAAAAAGAAGTAAAATACTTTATTTTTCATGAAATTCAAACATTAAAAGTGACAGAATAAGATCATGATCCTTTTGATGACCTCCAGAATTGATACTCAACCTCTATACCAAATCTAAAACAATGGTCAAGGCAAACTCAAGTGGTTAAAATTTTAGGATTGATTTTCAGATGGAAAAAAATGTTTTTTTTTTTTATAGGTAAATGAATAAAACTGTAGTGCTTAGCCAATTACTTTTATCATTATTATCATCATCATCATTATTATTATTATTTTAGGTAATGACATTGTGCACAATAACATATTTAAAAAAATTGTATTAGCATTTAAAATCTATTTATTGGTAATAAAATAATATTAATATTTACAAACATATACTTGTCTATTTAAATTGGTTGAATGTACTATTAAATAATTTCATCCTGTTAGTATAATGTATGTAATAGAATCATTACATACATACTTACACTCGTTCACAGGATCACCATTTTTTATGCTTGCTCAAAACTGTTATTAAAACAGGCAAAACTCTTTATACATATTACCACTCAGTGCAAGCCAGAGCAAGGTTGTGCATAAAATCCCCATCTAGTGTCTACTCATCCAATATCCCCAGACTAGTTTCTGGCTTGTGGCCTTCATCAGTGCTCTCTGATACAAGGCTCCTCACTGACAAAGGCTACAAGCTGGAAATTAGTCTGGGGATATTGGATGAGTAGGCACTAGATGGGGATTTTATGCACAAGCCTTTTGGCATCCAATGATTACTCTGATATGCACTGAATGGCAATATGTATAAAGAGTTTTGCCTGTTTTAATACTTCAATCAAATGAGTTTATGGATGTTTTAATTTTAAAAAAGAACGAAAGTTGAAAATAAAATTTAAATACATATATTATATAATATTTTGCCTGTTTTTAATGCTGTTTTTTGATGTTTTCTAATACTTTTTAAAACTTTTTTTATATTTTTCTCTCTGAAAGACATTAGTATAAGGTTTACATATTGCTCTTTTATGTATTCTCACATACTTCTCAAATAAAATTTATCAATCATACATATATAAAATTTTATAATATAAATAGCATTTGATTTTCCATTGAAAATATTCTCAGAGTCATGATAAAATCTTACAAAAACAGTCTTATTACAGCAAATTTGGATACCATAGTTATACTACTATAAAGAAATATCACCATTTAATTTATTAAATGCAATGGTATCATCATTATTTTTAACCATTATTAATACCATAAAGGATGAAGATCTTTGCAAGTTTAATGCATATTCTTCAATCTCTAGCCTCTTTTCTCCACACCACTCTAGCATACCATCTTACATATATTCTTTAGGAGGTATTTTACAATTTTTTGGGTTACAGTTTAATATTCTAATTATATACTATAATTTCTTCTAGAAATACGTATATCCAAATGCTACTTCAGTTTTTTAATTCTTTCAATGATGTCAGTAACACCTGTTTGTTCTCTCATCCATGTATTTCATTTTCATTCTCTTCTTGTTTCTCCTATCATGCTTCTTTCCATTCTTCTTTGAGTGGTCTAAATCCATGCATTGCACTTCTGTTAATTGGCACTGTCTCAGATTCATAAATAAGAATTGGTAAAAAAATTTATTAATAATCTTTCTTTTCAAACACATGTGCATGGTTTCTTTTAATATTAAGTTATTTCTACCAAAAGAACTCCATCCAAATTTAATTTCATCTATTATGTTTCCATCTGTACTAAAAATCTGGCCAAGGTATTTGTAATTGTTATTTTCTCTTAACTAATCATTATCAATCTTTATATTCTTTTTTTTTTTGAGAAAATCCATTTAACATTACATGAGTCTTTTTAACATTTACTTTTAGTCTTACTTTCTTATTTTCATCTAATAACATTTGCAATATTTCATGAAGCTTTGAAGTATTATTTGAAAATGCAATTACATTATCTACAAAATCTAGATGACTTAAATAATCTCCATTTTGTTTTATTCCTTTAGCTTTACATTTTGATCAACAAACTACTTCTTACAATACTGCAATGGTAATACATGAAAATATGTATTTCAACACCCATGCACAGGACACCATAATATTTAAATGATTTTTATTATAGTCTGATAATCATCCACAGTAAAAATTTATATGGTCATGAAATTATAATGTTTTTCAGTTAAATCAAATTCTTTACATGTTACATTTCAAATATTAAAAAACATATAGGGATAAATTTTATGATCTTCAATATATCATTAACATAAAAAGAAACAGATAAAGTTATTTTTTTCTAATCCATTTAAACTAATAAGCTTGGCAGTTAATTTATTTTTCAACTTGATACCTACTTCAGGTATCTGCCTGTAAACTGTTAGAAGATCTATCATAAAGATAGCATTAAATATCTGTTTAATATCAATTTTACATTTAATGCTTTAGATATTTCATATCCAAATACTATAAATGGGAGAAGTTATATAATATGAACAAACATTTATTGATAAATAGTTACCATGAAATATTATTAGTATCTTTATCAATTTCTGAATCGTTAATTTAACCCATGCTAAAGAATATTTTTTGCTTTTGCATGACATGAAAACTATGTTTAAATAATTTCTTACTCTCAAACTACATGGAATTTTGATAATGCTAATAAAAGAAAGTAGTTTTGGTGTTGTGAATAACAATGCTATTTTTTTAATGCAATCTTTTTTATTCCTTTTATTTTCATAAATGAAAGCAATATAAGCAGGCTTAAGATGAATTGAATAATTTTCTGGATGTGTAAAATCTTACAAAAAATTCAATAGTATTGAAGATATTACATAATCATGATATTTTAGAACATATCTTTAGTACCTGAAGTTTTTATTACCTTTTTGTAAGACTTGACTAGACTAAACATTTCTTATGCTTGCTTGTAACTGTTATTAAAACCGGTAAAACTCACTATACGTATTGCCACACATAGCAAACTAGTTTGGGGATATTGGATGACTAGGCACTAGATGGGGATTTTATGTACAAGACTTCTGGCATCCATTGATTACTCTAGCTTGCTGTGTGTGGCAACAGTGAGTTTTGCCTGTTTTTATTAATGTATATAGACTCTTACATATTTGTTGAAAACAGAGGAATCTCTAAATAGTAGAAATCCAGGTATACAATAATTTACAATATAACTATTGCGTCAAATTCTGTTCCAAAGTGATTAGTCATTGATCACATTGCTGGACACATTTATCAAAACTTTTAGCCTACTAAATGTGTTTTTATTTAGAGTGAATGACTTGCATACTTTACAAGTTTACACATAATTTTATATGACAAAAAAACCAAAGTTTGAAATCAAAAGTGCTAATGAATAAGTTAATACTGATACTGTGATCACCCAATCACACACTCCGATATTATAATTATTGTGAGGAAGTCATTTGACTAGACTTTATATCAATCTAAGTAATTAATGATAGCAAAGTAATACAGAAAATTAAAGAAATGAGATAAAACAGAAAAGAAAAACATGTTTACATTAAAACCATATTATCCAGCCTTTGACAAACTAATTCTTTATTTACAATGCAGAAAAGTATATTGCTTATTTTCATCTGATAATTATTTTACCATCTGTTGTAGATTATTTTGAAAAACCCATGTTTTGCATTTAGTATTTACACACATTTATCTTCCTAAATACAAAAGTAAAAAAAAAGAAAAATATTACTTTAGACTTACTTGTACAAACATTAAATAATAAAATAATTTATAATTCACTTGATGATTCTTTTTTATAATTCACTTGATGATTCTTTTTTAATTATTTTATATTATCGTTTTATTATTTTGCAAATGTATATATTTTCTATTAAAGTTTTTTGACTATTTAAAACACATTATTAGCAATATATATATATGCGCATGTTTTTTTTCAATTACCAATATTTTTTTTTAAAAATTTGTACCATTTTAATATTTATTATTCAAGGACTACTTTTTTAAAATTTTTATCACAGATTTTCAGTTTTTATCAAAAACTGTGTTTAAAGTTACATTATTATGTAATGATTCTAATTTTAAAAGAATTTATTTTTTATAATTCTATCAAATATAAAGTTACATTAAATTTTAAAAATAATGACATACAATTTATTTTTCTTTTCATGTTAAAATATTCTAGATTCGATATATACATATTTTAATGAAAATAATAACTATATATATATATATACTACAGTAAAATATACAAAGATGACCTTGGATAATATTTCATTTATATATATATTAATTTCCAAGTTCTATTAATAAATAATTATATTGCTTTTTATATGCCAAATTTAATAACTTTCACTGTTTTATAATGTAATACATGATAATATAATTATTATTTTAAGTTACCACAGCCAGATATACATATATTAAATCAGCCAAAATATTTAATGTAAATTGATTTGAAACAACAGATATTTAAATTCACAGAGAAAAGCTATTACTTCTTACTTTGAAACCCTGAAAAAAATGATAAAACATCAAATATGTAGTAATAAATGTAAATTATAATAACAGTTGTAGTTAACTTTCAATATAAAATCATAAATCACAATAAAATGTTAGCCTGACACTTAAAACCCATTATTTAATTTTTTGAATATTTGCTATACTTATTATTTATGATTACACCCTTAATTTTTATCCATTTATTTGCATACTTTAAAAATGAATGAAAATAGCTATGCTCTGCAAATTTAAATATCAGCCATTTGAAATCAATTTGCATAAAATATTTTATCTGATTTATTGTACATTTCTCTGGCTGTTATAATTTAAGATAACTTTTTATATGTAAAATCATAAATCATTGTAAGGAATAATTTTTTAAATATAAAACTTATTGAACATGGAAACTAAAATGCAGTTCAATTATTTATTAATAGTACTTGAAAGTCAGTATTTGACTCCATATTTAAATGTTGACTTAAAAACAAGGTTATTAGAAGGACTTTATTTAAAGAGCCCTGCCTTGTTTAGTAACATTAATCTGATCCAAGTGAGGCTTTAATTAAATTGCCACCAAAATTTGCATTCAAACTTTAATATCATGATGGATAACTATGTTTGTTGAAATTTCAACTTATTTCCTGAGCTATTGAGAGTTGCAGGCTTGTTTGACATAAATGTATGTTTAATAATAAATTAGCTTTTACATAAGACATTTCCATTTGAAATATTAAAAAATTTCTATAAAGGAAAAAGGTAAGTAATATCATCCTTATATATTGTAACTATCAAAATATTAGCTTAACTGGCAATAAGATAGCAATAGTAGTAGGAGTAATAATAATAACATCAATAACAACAACAAAACAACAATAACAACAACAATACTTTACTATAAACAATGTTTAAATATTTAAAAGTATATTAATAAATAATAATAAATCTCAGGATTATGAAATTAAACTGTAACTGTGTAATGTAAGTAGAAATAAACATATCTAATAATATTTATGTGTGGCTAACATATTCAAAATACATATATAAAATCTAAAGTTATCTCAGGGTTTTTAATATTTAAGTATTATAAATAAGACTCTTGACATTTTATTATTCAAGTATAAATCTTTACCATTGTTATGGCTAAATAATAAAGAGCATTTTATTGTATCTAAACCATATCTAAATACTACTGAGTATTAATAATTAAATTATATAAGCTAGCATTAGTGATAAATCTTAATAACATTACTTTTTAAAATCTTTAAATAAAACAATATGATAATATCATGTGATCTTTAAATTATCAATTAGATGATGAATGCAAAACTATGTAAGACAAAAGTGAGATAATTTAGGAAATATAAAATCAATTTATTTACAAACAAAAATATAAATAAGATGCAATTATAAACAATAATAAATTAAATTTTCATTATATTTTATATTTAAAAGATTTCCATCTACTTTTAAATATAAAAGATTTACCCCAATTTATAATGTTCTAAAACAAAATGTATTTGTGTTTTATTAAGTTAGATTTAATTTAGAAAAATATAATTTACTGTATACATGTGTGTGTGTGAGAAATCCATGTGCATGTGTGTATTTATAATTTTTTGGTTTAAATTGCCAATATATTCAATTTTAATCATTAAATATTTAAAAAATAAATATTTAGTTAAACTCAGTAAATAGAGTGTTAAAAATTTAAATGAGAAATTCTGATAAACTCAAGTGAAAAAAGGTAATATTTTGTTTTAAAAAGAATGGAATATAATTTATTATCATATGTTATTTGTTTTTTAATTAAATTTTATTAATAAATAAAATACTTAAATTGATCTTTTCGTCAACTTAGCCATTAAGATCACATGGATTTTTAAAAGAAATTTTACTAATTAGTTCCTCATTATAATTAACATTTTCATTAACAGGTGTCATTGTTTTTATGGGTGGATGTTAATTTATGACATCTGTGAATGGGGGTATAAAAAGATAGGATTGTCAGTTTGAATTTTTGGGCTCCTACATTTTCATCTCCTGACTGACCAGAGTCATGCACTGCAATCTTAAATAACTAATAATTTTTTAATTATTTAATTTTATCATGTAAGTGTTAAATTTACTAAATTTTTATATTTTGTTAACCTACAATGCAGTGTTAGTCAATTTCAATAAGGTATTCTCTTTTTATTGCTGAATTCAGTTTGAACTCTCTTAACTATTAATATCATGCTTCAGGAGGATAATCAGTTTATAATGATTCAATTTAATCAATTATGCTTAGAAGTAAATTATGAAAGAAACCAGATGATGTATTCTTTTATATTAACTTATGAAATCATGCTGGACATTGTACTATTTTACTTCTTGCTTTTATGTTTCACCTTTAGGAGGAAGAAAGAAAATTTTAAAAGAAAGACTTAAAATTCTGAGTTAAAGATAAATAGTTATATTAATTAATTATTACCTATTACAAATATTTAAATGCCAAAGTTACTATAACTATAATGAATAGTTTAAAATACTGACTTAACATGGAAATTTATAATTTCTGAGTAACCTGTTATCTTTGATACAGGGGGATTCTTTAATATGCACTTTGCATTCTCTGAATTTTGTTAGAAAATGAAAATATTTAGGAAAAAATTGAATTGAAGAAATTTTTTTTTAAAAAAGAACTTTCAATATATTTTGTTTCCTCAGTATTTCATTTAAAAATACTTTGAATAAATTTGAACTAAGCAAATTAATGGAAAAACTTTATGAAGGCAATATAATTCGCAGATATAATAAATTGGGCATTTAATAAATGCACTGTGTTGAGTTGTGAACTATTAAACTTACTTGTAATTAAAAAAAAATTACTGAAGATAATATTTTTAAGTAAATTTTAATGAAATTAAGAATTGCCTTTTTAAAGTATGCTTTTCAAAGAAATGGAAAAAGAAAAGTATTGTTTATTTTCCAACGGAACCACAGACACCCAAAATTCAATGAACAGCTTGTTTAATTCTTATTATATGCTATTAAAGGAAAATTTCTTAGATAAGGTAACATATGGTTAACCAATTTCTTTAAAAATGGATCCATTTTTTTTTATTTATTTAAAATAAAAACTTTGTTCATATTTTAATATTTATTCTTACTTTTGGAAAATCATATTTGCCTTTAATTTTTTATGAAAGAAAATGTGTTTGTTTAATATAGATGCTTCATTCTACAGATAATTCACTGAGAAAGGACACCATGCCCTTGACAAGATGCTCACTATGAAAGGAGTTCTACTAAAAACTAAGGTGTTTTTTTTAAAAAAATAAATAAAATAAATAAATATATATATATGGCTGCAGAAAAAATTTGGGGGGGGGGGGGGGGGGGGGGGGGGGGGGGATATATATATATATATATACTGTAGCAGTCAGATTTGTATGTTCATTCAACAAGATCCAGAATCTGAGCAAAAGTTCCTCAAATACAGTCATGCATGAGAAACACAGGTCATGAGCAATCATGAATTTTAATATATTTGTCCATGCCCCCCACCAATCTATAACACTATGAACAACATCTCTGGTGATACAGATAAATTTAATTCATTCCAGTGCTGGAGATACAGCAGAGAGATATGATATCTTAAGACTATTGATGATTAACTAGCTAGATAATAAAAGAATGATGCAGACTAATAGTGGAATAATATCTAAGGATATACAGATTAAGTAATAGAATAACTGAAGGATGGCTAAAGTGAGATAAACGAGCAGACAATATACAGTAAAATAGAGTCACACATGTTGAACATGATCTTAGGTAACTCAGGTATAGTGAATTCTTAATACATAAAATATCATAAATATAGAGATTAGCTTAAATAATGCTTTGAACAATTGAATAATTTAATATATAAACTTTAATAACTGCATGATGTCATAATTTTCTATAGATCTATATTATATTTATAGATTCATGCAAAAATGTTCAATTGCTTATTTACAATCATATAATTTATTGTTAGGGGCTATGGTAATGAGACAAGGTTAGTGTCGCCACTGATACATATATAAACATACAGTTAATATAGTATGGTTTTTAATATGTAATATTAATTAAACACACTTTCACATAATAATTTAACAATATTCATGCTATCTTAGAATTGAGACAAATAAGTAATTAATGACCATTCAGAAATGTACTTCAATAATTAAATACTTTGTTGTTTACAGTTATAATCAAATTAATCTATCTATATACAATCATGATATGATTGATGCGACTTTTATTTATCCATAACTTTTATGGAGCTTAACAATATTGAATAAGAAATAATGACTTAGTAAAACTTCGAGGAATCGTTCATTTGAAGTAGACAGCTTAATATAAACTGGATTGTGATATTCTAAATACAAATAAATTAATGAAGAATAAATGGTTTAGTATTATCACAGCATTATGATTTATAAATATTAAATATGCATGAATCTAAAATATTAAAAAGTGGTGGTACTAGTATGGAGTCATAAAAGGTTCAGTCCATTTGTGGCTTATGAGATGCTTCATCATTTTATTAAAGAAAAGAAGTATGCCCATACTCCTGGCAGAGCCATATCTCAAGATGAGGTTGGTAGGATGATGCAATGAGCTGGAAATCCTGGGATCATCCCACATAGATCATTTTCTACTCTAACCAAACTGTCCTAGAAAGTAGATGTATAACACATGACAAGAAAGGATATGATGATAAGGTGAGCTCAGATTTTCTGATAATCCCAAATGACAAAGCAATTATAAACACAAAATATGACTGGCATCTGCTAGCAACACTGAAATAAGTAAGTACATCTCTAATGACAATCTGAATTAAAGCCTTAAATAAATCTAATATCAAGCATAATGACATGAACCATTAATAAGCCATATTATAGTACTAACTATTATTTAAATAAATTACTTGAATGTCATAATAATAAGAAGAGTGTATTATCTCTTTACTAAATACATCCCAAATGCACTTGGGATAAGCAGTAAAATATTACAATAAAAGTACGCTCAACAGGCATTATAAGTAAACAGTGATTTTATTATAATCGCAGGAATGATGATCATCAAAATTACTAGAGAATATTTAAAAATATTATTCAATTAGTAGCATTAATAACTAACAATAAATAAATATTACTGACCAAATAGATCAGTCTTATTAACCATCTGCTATTAAACATATAAAATTATTTAATCATTACTCAACCTAGCAAGTGAGTTTTTATAATGAAATTAATATATTCAATTAAATCCCTCCCCTCAAAGCTGGGAGTTATTATACTGATAGACATACTCCTGAGGTTGGGTTAAATTGGCATATTAATTTAATTTCAAAATAAAGTACATAAACATAAAATAATAATATTTAAGAAAATTTACCACTACTAAAATACAAGGAGAATGTAAAGTGTGAAATGGACAAAAGATATTACAGATTAATTTTTGTAGAGTTATAGAGATTCATACAATGAGAAATTAAGACAGAGATATATAACTGGCACTACATTGCCAGTATGTTGGTAGACAAAGAATTATATTTACAACATTAAAATAGAATATATATATATATATATATATATATATATATATATATATATATATATATATATATATATATATATATATATATATATATATAAAAAAAAAAAATATAATATGGAATAGAATATGCAAGGTCTTTAAAATGGCATTTAATAGTTACCTCCTGATGTTCTGCGGGCTTGTGGACTGGGTGGATCAGTAATATTGTGAGGCAGTTCATATTCTAACATGGGTGGCACTCATTTCACTAGGTAGCATTCTCTTTATAAATTACTTTCCATATCTCATTGGGCAGTTCATCAGTTCATGGCTAAGGAATGGCACTGTAGCATGGAGATGATCTTGGAAAGATTGGGAAAAGATGAATTTGGTTCCACTACTTGACAATCATAATGTTAAAATTTTGAATAACATGAATTCAGTTAGCCACTATAATTAAAAAAGAACATTAATCGCTCCCCTGTGTTGAATTTAGTTCTATTTATATTCAGTTACACTATGTTAGGAATGCTTTTAGAAAATCATCTGAGGCAATGCAATACCAACTTACATGTAATTTATATCAGCAGTTAGTGTGCCTTTGTCTAATTTATTGGTACATTCTCAAAGGTATTGTTTGAATCTATTTCTAGTTTAGAAATAGATTTGAATAAATATAATTTCCATTTAACTATTTGTAACTAAAATTAATTGAATAGAGCAATTTTGTTAAATTTTGCTAATGGATTGCTCTATTGTTCACAAAACCTACATTACTCTAATTGCCTTCTAGAACATTCTCAAATGTTCCATCAACTTCTACGACCATTTTATATTAAATAATATTAAAACAGATATACTATTAATATTTACATAACACATAAATATCTGCTATATATACATAAATGCACATATATGACCTTTGATTTTTTTTTGGGATTTTAAACTACAATTAATTCTATAAATTTAATACCTAAACTATATCCTCAAATTTATTATTTAAGACTGGGAAGAGTTGCATGTAACTGCATCTTTTGTCTCACTAGATTACCAGACACATGGATGGATGGGTTTGAACCCTACTTGGTGATTAGTAATGTGGTTGGATAGTGAAGCATAAATCTGGACCACCGATTTATTGCTTCAATATATTTTTTAAATGGTAATTTATATGGCAATGTATTTTATTATTATGATATTATTCTTTAATGGGTTTATTAGAGAATGCATAGGTATTTCTACACATTTAAGGCAAAATTATATAATTTTATATTTGCTGCTTTAAGGTAAATTTTATAATGCCTTTTATTCAAGTAGAGATATTTATCTCTTATATTTTTTATATAGTGTTTGTAAGTGTTTCATTCACTTATAGGTAAACAGCTGATGTATGGTTATCAGAAGTTTATTATTTTATAATTATGATGATATAATAATTTTATGGTTAAATTTTAATATAATCAAGCATTTATGAGTCATTTTTATTAATATTTACTTTGCTATTATGTCCACTTTATTTTCATAAATTTGTTCATTGTATGTGTGTGTACTTTTTATTTAATGCAAAATTTAATGTGCTATTTTAAATATTTTTACAATTGTTTGACTGACAGTAAACTTGTTGGTTTCAGACATTGCTTAATGTCTGTAATTTTTTAGCATAAATATTAAGCTATCTATTTATAAATGATAATTTTGTTATCTTGTGATCATTTAGTTTACGATTTATACCTTCGAGCATTAAACATTATTTGATATTGTTTTGCATATTATGCTTTGGTGAATGGATGTGCTCTTCCTGTTGTTCATATTTTTTATTCTCACAAGAGGATAGTATTTTATATTCCAAGATTGCTTTCATCTGTTGCTAAGGTACCTAGGTCCCACGAGAGGATCATTTTATGGTGTGTATTCTGTTTTCCTTATGTGTTGAGATCTCATCCACCCATCCATCCTAAGATAGAGGTGTTGGAATTCACCATACTTTTATTCATGTTGTTTTGATCTGTGGAGCCCATCTTTATTAATCTATGTTATTAAATGTTTTATCATCATGGAAAGTGCAGTTGTTTGTGCTTGTTAGAAATGATGTGGCAGTGATAGATTAGATATTGAAGTATTTAATTCTTCAAGATGCATTTTTTTTATTTATAGTGCTTTTGTTAAGTAAAACAGTGTCTGTATTGTGATGCTGTGCCTTGCCAGTAGTTCACAAGCAAATCAACAAGGTATTAATAATTTTAAATGCTTATTTTTGGGACATATCATAATAGGAAATGCACATACATGTGTTTCTTATCTTTTTCATCACCATCTGGAGAGCAATTTACCAATGGATAGTAAGTCATTTTAAAGTTTAATATTTCATCATTATTATGTGGATGAATATAAACCCAGTATAATATGTGTGTGCATGACTTTTGATGAATGTTCCATACATTTTTGTTATTTTATTCAAAGAAAATAGTGCTAGACAATAATTATTTTATTTGTCTGGATATGATAGTCATTATTATGATACAAGTTTCCTAGTTCAAACTCAGTCATAGAATAGTTCTGATTAATGTTATTTTAATCTGTAATGTTTTAAGTTTGCTAATAAAGGTATTATAAGTTGTTACCTGACAGAAGGATATATTTCATAAAACTGTACTGCTTAGCTTATAGTTTAAGCCAGGGGTGGGCAATTATTTTGGCTCAGGGGTTGCAGAGGTTGGCAGAGAGCCACATCAGGGGTCACTTTGTGAAAGTGAAAGTTAGTGGAGGGCCACACCTTTTTCATGTCACAATAAACACACTGGTTTATTCCCTGTATTACCGAAGAAATATTTGTTTGTTCATTCTTCATTAAACACACAACATTCATCACCAATTTTACATTTTTTCAGAGGGTTCATAGTTTCACTAAAGTTGGAAATGTATATATTTGCCAATGCAAAGACAAAATTGAAATTAACCACATCAACTGGAAAAGCACTGCACATCGTATCTACACTGTGCATGTGTATGGATGTGGCCATCCTAGTGGAAAAAAAGAGATGAATCTCTGGCCGCACAAGAAAAGGAAATCTCAATTCAAGGTGGATTTTTCTGATTGTCTTGACAGGCTGCATAAAAACTGTTAGTGGGATGCATGTGGCCCTCAGGTCACTATTTATCCACCCCTGGTTTAAACTATTTTTATTTTTGTATTAAACATTTGTTAATGGGATGATTTAGCTAGAGCAGATTAAAAATAAATTAGCTAAATATTGAAACTTTTTATTTTAAGTAAATGTATGCTTGATAATTCATCTAAATGTTTGATAACTTCAAGAGATAGTTTGATAGTGAGGCAATTTGGTATTATCCATTGTGACATCCAACTAAATATTTCAATAGTGCCTATGTTTGACAGATAGTTTGTAATGATATTGTAAATAAATTTTGCTTATGTGTATCTAGAATGTTAATAAATGTATTTGTTGATTATTTAAATCTTGTTTTTGTGTTTTTCTATATGTAAGTTGTCTTGAGTCCAGAATTTTTATTTATGACAGAAATCTTGGTAAATCAGATGATCAATTCTTATACAGATCCAATATCTCAATGTCGAAAATGAATATATTCCATAAATGTTTCAATTCCAAAACTGAGATTGTAATTAAAAGAAATGAATATTTATTTAATCTTGTTTTGGATTACTTAATCCATTTTTTCAGACTGCACATTATTTATTTTATTAATAATAATACAATAATTAAATTTAATTATGTTATTGTGTTGTTGATGGGGTAGTAGAAGGATATAAAAGGTAAATTTTCTTTCTATTATTTTGAGTAATAAAAGACTATAATTTTTTAAATTTTATGTATTTTGTTTTATGCAATTGCTAAGCAGATTAAACACTTCTTTAGATAATTATTACTATTATTATAATATATTAGGATACATTAACTTATAAGAGAAGTGTATGTTTTCTATAGACTACCAGAATGCCAGTCATTTATTTGGCAACACAATACAACAATATACTTTTTCAAAATTGACAAGAAGAACCCTGAGAGCATTATTTATTATTACATTAATTATTAAATCATTCCTTTGTATTATAATTATGGTGATGGCAAGAGAAATTCCTTAGTGCTCATTGTAGCATTAGAAAGGTACCCTATCTTTCACTCTACAAGAGAAAAATAGATCAGGTCATGTTAATAAATAATTATTTGATGATAAATATTTGCTATTTAAGATATTAAAGAAATGATATTAAGATTCTTGGAAGTTGTTACTCAAAGTGCAAAATATTTATTCCTCAGAGAATATATTTTGATAAAGAAAAATGTATGCTTAAAAGTTGTGCATAGGAATGGGTGAAGTTTTTCCTCTTCCTAGTTTATTTATCTACTTTATAATTATGCATATTATTATTGCTTTGAAAATTTCTTTTATCTTAATAGATGATTCTGTAATAAAAATGAAAGAGAACTAATAGACCACTGAGCTTAGCCAAATGTAATATATTGTTATTGTCATCACAATTTTAAGAGTCTCTCGTTCATTCAGAATATCATTTATTTTTATCCTAGCATTTCTTTACCCAGTTAGAATTTTTTACCCAACTATAGGGGCTGATATCATTCTATTTCCCTCTTCATTTATGTACTTTCTTGGTTAGAATATGAAGTTAAAGTCACAGCAAAGATGTGTTGATGTGCAACAATAAATCAGCCCAATTTTGCAGACTGATGAAAATAATAGCAAATCTGTCTGAGTTACTACCAATCAAAATGAAGCAAAATTAAATCCATAGCCAAGGTGTTTTGATATGCAGCAACCAATCAGATTAGTTTTGCAGACAGAATGAAAATAATGGCAAACCTGTCCAAGCTACTACTAATCAAAAAAGATCTTTTGATTAGTAGTAACCTGGAGAAGTTTGCTATTATTTTCATTCAGTTTACAAAACTAATCTGATTGGTTGCTGCATATCAAAACACCTTGGCTATGGATTTAATTTTGCTTCATTTTGATTGGTAGTAACTTGGACAGATTTGCTATTATTTCATTCAGTCTGTTGAACTGATCTCATTAGTTGCTGCACTTCATTACATCTTGGTTATGGAGTTAATTTCATAAATGTAACAATAGTCCCATTTTTTAATTTATTATATATATATATATATATATATATATACTATATATATATATATATATATATATATATATATATAAGTTATAGTAAGAAAATGTTGGAACACAAGCAATAATTTAAAGTACTATTTATTAGACTGTGTCTATATATTATGATAAATAATATTGGATATATATATATATATGTTATACAGTACAGTACTGTAATTAATTTAAAAGTTTCGTTGTATAAAAAGTTGATAAGTAGGAAAAAAATATCATTCATATTTAAGTTTTATCCATTATTAAATTAAAAATTAAAAAAAAAAATAACTTTTTAAGTTAAATGATTCCTTTAGGCTATTTATCAGAATCGAGAGAAGTTAGAAAATTAATAATATAAACTTTAAAATAGTTAAATATTATGTTGCTTAGAAAATTGTTCCAAAAACATTCACTTATTTTTGCAATCATATTTGATTAATTATTTTAATAAAAATGAAATGTTATTTCCAATTTAGTTAGAGGAAATTTCAGCTTTAAAAATAATAAAATGTTAAAATCTTTTAGGAAAAAGTATGGGTAAAAACATTTTATTAAGATTAAAATAATTAAAAAATTGCCAAAAGTTAATATATATCTATTCAAATTACAGTGAATGTTAATTTGCATAGAAAATATTGGACTTAAACAGTGGAGAAAACAAAAGCTTCATGCTCCTAAATCAAGATGCTTCAGATTGGCCTACATAAGTAGAAAGTTAGGTTAAAGATAAGATGGCCACTCTTATCTTTATAAAATTCTTTATCTTGTGTCATGGTTTGAGGGATCCCTCTATCAGCAAAATAAAGATATGGCTTGACGATTATAAATTTCTAAGTGCATTACTTCCTGTGCACTTAATAAATAATTATAACTCTAGAACCTTGTATTGTAGAACATCTGCAGACCATATCATACTATGGGTTTGAATCCAGGTTCTAACCAGGATTAGGATTTTGACTTCATGGACAAACCTACTAATCATACAATATTGATGGATAAATAGATAGAGGGTACAACAGAGTGGAAAAGTTAAAATTGTTACCAAACAGCTTGGGGAATATGTATCTTTTTAAATTGTTTTTTTAAAAGGATTTCTGTTTTGCAGTAATATACTTAAAGCTTCTTTGCTTGGGTTTGTATTTATTTTAATTATTTTTTTTTTGGTTTTTATAAATGTAACCATCATATCAATTCCACCCATGGAATCATCCACCAATTCAGAAAGCTAGATATATCTCATTTTATCTTTGCATGTATCTCACAAAGATATTTCCACTGTTCAGTCAAGCCAGAGGCATAAAGCATCCAAATTCTAATAATATTAATAATCCCATAATGAACCATGACTATTAAATATGCAATGCTGAAAATATATAATCTAACTAATGGAGAAGCTAAACCCTAATGCCTATACCATAACAACAACTTGAAGTCAAAAAACTTATAAATACTGTCTAATTTCTAACCTAAATGTCAATTTATTTATTAAGTAAAAATAATCTATTTTTAACTATTTATCATGCTGTATATGGTAAATAAATAAATCATTGACACTCAGATAAGATGGATGAAACTTTATATTTGCAGTTTCAAATAATAATCAAGATAAAATTTTAATAAACTTGTATATAAACAGCATTATCTGTAGTTTATTTATGTGTCCATTAACATTTATTAGAATTTACATCTTTCTTGTTATTTTGAAACTGTGATCTGATTTAATAATTTACAAAAATGTTTATTAATTTAAACATCAATTGACATTTCTTGAATAAGAGTTAATATATATATATATATATATGAGGATAATTTTTTAATCAAGGCAAAACTTTCTCCATACAGTAGTGCCACCCTGTGCCAACTAGAGTAATCAATGGATGCCAGAAGGCTCATGCATAAAATGCCTATCTAGTGCCTACTCATCCAATATCCCCAGACTAGTTTCTGGCTTGTGGCATCCATTGATTATTCTGGTTGGCACAGGGTGGCACTACTGTACAGAGAGAGTTTTGCCTTGTTTAATAAAAATTATGTGCTAGTATAAGAGATGGTGATCATGTGATGATTTCTTATTAGATATTTATTATGACAAACAGAATTCAATTATGGTATTTATTCCTAGGATCTTGCAAAAATCATCAGACAAAGTAGAAGTTGACATCTGAAAGTGGAAGTTGAATGCAAACCCCAGATTTCTTTTTATGATAGTCTTTATTTGGCTACTACTGTAGATAACTTTTAAGCGGAGAAAGGATAAACGATGTGAGAAAAGAACTGGTTACTATTGAATGGGATATTTCTGAACTTTGTGTAATTTGAAAAAAAGATGAAAAAATAATTAATTTTAAAAGAGGACATGTATTTTTTTATAAAGATAAAAGTATTGAAAGAACAATTGCAATATGATTTACTATAAATAAGAAATGAAAAAACAATATTATGAAAACTGTTGATGTATCAGATAGAATGGTGAGATAAGGCATTAAGCTTAATACATTTTACTAAATGCTGATAATTCAAGTTTATTTATCAAGTTTTCATTCGGCTGAAGAAGTTGAGGATTTTTATGTAGATGTTCAAAATGCTTTTAATTACACCAAATAGTATTTTAAAATGGTTGCAGAAAACTTTAATTGTAAAATTGGAAAATGATTGAAAGATAAAAATGCTATGGGTAAATTTTAATCTAGTGACAGAAATGGGTACAGAAACATGCAAATGAAAGTGCAGATGTAGATTTTCCCAACATATATATATATATATATATATATATATATATATATATATATATATATATATATATATATATATATATATATATATATATATATATATTGTAACAGACTGATGAATAGACAAACAGATAGCTGACCGCATTGTGGTATCAAAATGCAATGCAATATGAATAAATGATGAAAATCATAATGGAAAATAAATCGATGAAAGAAGGCCTTAAATGTAGGCATCAAAAAAAAATGTAATGGACCAACGATGTACTATCAAAAGACCTTAAAAAATAAGCTATATATTTAGGTTATATACTCATCCATTCCTCTAAAGATCTGACAGATACTGACAGCCAAAAGAATGATTAGCATTTCACAATTTTGAGATAGATAAAAGAATTCAATCACTGCTCTTAAAGTATACAATGTTCCATGAACACTCAGATGATCATCACATTTCAGTCTCTCTAAGCTACTGCAATACATAATAGTTTTCTGCAAACACTATTGCATTGCCCTTCTTACATCCAAGTCTTAGGGGCTGCTATTTAAAATATATTGCCTTGTTCATCTTTGGGAGTCTTAGAGGCTAATATTATACATATATCAAAAGAAATATTGCCTTGCTCTCTTTGGAGTCTCAGAGGCAAAATCATGGCAGGATTACTGTTAACTGCTTCATGATAAGTAATAACTAATAACATAATTTGGGCTGGAGCAGTGAATAAGGTCAATCAGTTATGAGTGACATGAATACATCACATCCTCAAGACAATGACAAATATTCCCCATCCATCATCAACACTTGCAATAGAACCAACCAAACTCCAACAACCAAATATACCATCTAACCTTTAAAACCTTAGATTTTCTACAACACAAATTTTTCAAATATGGATAAAATTACTACTCTACAATTTAACACCATCAATGTAATTCTAAATTGAAACTAAGCTCCAAAAATGTAATGGACTATCAACCCATCTCTAACCATTCACCTAAATCCATCCCATTACATTTACCGAAACAAGAATCCGGCTATCCACAGAAAATTGGAAAGATCCAATAACACTACAACCAAGATGGATCTTTACTATCATTCAACCCCCATTCATTTGGCAATATGCACAGGATCCACCCAACTTTCATGTCAATCCATTAGATTTTCTATAATTCAAACTCAGTCATAATCTGAGTAATTACTTTCAGGTATAAATTATAAGAATATATCTAGCCAATGTGGGCAATGACTTGATGTTATGGTTTATATAGTACACTTATTGGATACATGAATTCAATGATGTATTCTCAACAAATTATAGATAATCCTTGATGTAAGATCAATTAAAATCAACAAATTTATTTTATCTTAACATAACACATTTTAATATATAAATATACATTTTAAAACACCATAAATATGATTCCTACACTTCCACTCAATCTCATTAAAATAATATCACAAAAAAGAAAAAATACATAAAATAATATCATCAATTATAGGTCATTTTTGGTCTACATAGGTCTCTACCTTTCATGCCATCATATTAAAAAAAAATTATGACCTTTAATACCAATCTAAACAAATGACGTTTGTTATTTATTTATTATTATTATTATTTTTTAAAAATATAGTATCATCATATCAATATACAAATTATTATTTTATACATATAATTGAACTAATGGGTTTATATGTTACTATTATAAATCATGAGAACTGGAATTGCCATCAATTGATTTTATAAGTAATTGTTAGTATGTGTCTTGTTAATAAAGGGTAATATAGGTTTTATTAATAATTAATTTTTGTTACTAAATGTTATGTTGTTAATGAGTCAAAAATAAGTCTTACCTTCATTTATGTTCATTTCATCATAGTCTAGTCCTTCTTTTTTTTTTAACAGAGCCATTTATATTTTTTTCTTATTTAAAAAAAAATACATTTTATATCATGAAATGCATACATCTAAATTCTTTGGTACTTCCAGCTCAAAAAATCCAATGTGGAAGTAAAAAAAAATATAAATGAAGAAGAGAAAACCTTAAAATTTTATAGCATCAGTATGTTAACCATAATGAACAAACAGTTACATATCAACATAAAATAAACATCTTGATCAAGCATGAGCATTTTCTTTAAATGAAAAAATTCATGGTAGATTGAGAATTTTCAGCATCTTTTATTTACTTCATTATCCAAAGTAGTGTCTTCTACGATCTATCCAATTCCCATAAGGTGACCAAGTAGTTTGGATAATCTTTGATTTGGCCACTTTCATCATTGATCTATACAACTTCACATAATATATGGTTGCCATTATATATATATATATATATATATATATATATATATATATATATATGTGTGTGTGTGTGTGTGTGTGATGGTGAGAATTCACACCTATGGATCATGTTCCTCGCCCTCTTCAAAACCCATCTGAGTTGCCTTGACATTTCACAATGACTTTTAGCACACCTGCATCATTTTTCCGTTAGTATATATATATACATAAAATTCTTTCCTTATATCAGCAGTAGAAACATTTTAGCTATAATAAACAAAACACCATTAAAGTCAATTTTTTTTTCTTTTGATGTTAAACGTTATTAAATTTAAAACTTCCAACAGTTCTAGTATTATCAAATGCTGGATAATGTGAATGAATATTTTATTACATATTTTTTAATAGCAAATAGTTCAATATAATTATTAATAAAATAAAAAAAATCTTGGTTCCTATTATGCTTTAGTCAACAGGTTATAATTTGTTTATTTTTTTTAAATTTTGATGGTTTATACAAAAGTTCCATCCCAATGGATGTATAGTGATATTCCTTCATGTCAGTTTTTTTTTTACATATATAGATCAAATCAAAAAAAAACTTACAGTTCCATGCATCTTTGTTCTTTCCTTAAAATGCTGTAAACGTTTTACCAAAATACGATAGTCAAATTATCAAAATTGCTGTCATTAATGAATAAAAAAAAAAAAAATCTTGCATATAACTTTCTCTATATATTTTTTAACTTTCCAGCCATTAGAGAACACAAAAAAAAATAGTTGTTTGTTATTGTTATGGTTACTGCCTATGTTCTATTAGGGTTTCCTCTCCCCTTCTCATTTTATAACACTAGATTACAAAATTGGCTTTTTTTTTTCTTTACAAAACTTTCTCAACTGTTTTGTCAAATTTGTTATTTTAAAATATTAATAAAATTAAATTTAATAACAAAATTTAAGATTTTGTTTTAAGCATTTCCAGTTCATTAAACTACAATATAATTTTTATTAATACCGTTATATATCATCAATTCGAACTGTTCAATAGATGTATTAATTTTATAAATCAACACATCCATGTATATTTATGTTCAAATGCATTTAATGGTAAGGATAGGAATGAGAGTTATAGCGATCCTTACAATATATATATATATATATATATATATATATATATATTATGGACTTAATGATCTTAATAGATTCAACACAAAAAGTGATCATTGATTAGTGTGATCCAAGGTACTTAAGTATTCATGCAACACTAGCAAAATGAAAATTAATGAAAAAAGAGTCCATTGATAGTTGATATTCTTAATTTTCAGAAACATTCTAATAAATTTAAAGTAAAACTTTCTAATTTTTATAGACTTTAAAGATAATTAAAAATTAATTGAGACCAATAAGAAAAAACAAATATTCTACTAAGAATAACAAAAGAAAAAGGAAGTTGATACAGTAAATTTTCAGCTAAGATAAAAAAACACATGGTAAAAAGAATGAATATAAATATATCTAACAAAAGTGATCCATTAAAAAGAATTGAATATCTGAAGTTCTGTAAATTAGTATAAAATGTATGAATGAGTTATATAAAAAATTATATAATGATAAAAACAAGAAAACAAAGCATATCCTACAGTTGTTACATCTTCTGAGGTTTAAATGAACATGAGACATGACATAATTGGTATTTACAAGAAAAGACAGCTTCAGGAGATTATTGAATTATAATTGGTATTTTAAATAAGAAAATATAAAAATAGAAAATTGTTGGGAAAATTATAAACCAAATGTTTAACTGATAACAATGAAATATATGATTGAACAAATGCAGTATTAATATTAATATTTAAGAAAGATGATGAAGATATTAAAAATTAGAGACTTATCATTATTCTAGCAGTTCTATATAAAATCATTACCAAGATTTGTATAAGCTATTTGGATTCCAATCAATCAAAAAACAAGGCAAGTGTTGTAGAATTGATTTTTAAAATAGAAATCGAACGAACACTCGAGTTTGATTCTTTAATTTTTATTGAAGCACTAATAATATTAATTGTGAAACAAGGGGTAAGTTCTTGTTTAAAACCCTCTTCCAGCTGTGGCAGGGGAGAAGTTTGGGGAATCTATTGCTCTTGTGAGAGCAAAACTATCTGACAGCATTTAATCTTTACATACACATATAAATGTGAGTGAATATTATTTATTAATGCTTAAATACAATGTATATTTACAATATATACAACTATTACACCTTTTCCTGATACTAATGGTTACATCTGCCTTTCTAGATTTACTTAACACTTCCAATTGTTCTACAACAGTTTACCTCATATGTAGGTACGGCAATACTTCCAACTGTTCTGTTTTATTTTGCCTCATGTCTGTATAATATAGTAGCTTCCAGTTTTACTAAGAATTTGCCTCACTATTTTAGCTATATAGTGGGCAATGTGCATAGTGTTATTCAGTTCTGATAGTAATTATTATCTGACTTTAACTCCCAATGGATTGTCTAAGCCATATCCCCTTCCATAATGAGAACAATCAGATTTATTGAGTATGATCACCTATTGGCCTACTTCTGCTATTAGATATATCCATTGGTCTGTAGCAATGAATGCTAAACCCATCAGTATAAGATGAAATCGGGACTAGTCCATTAGTTGAAGGTAAGTTGAACTATAGTACTTACTAATTCCTACATATATTATTCCATTATTTTTGTTTTGTTGTTTCAACATAATACTTTCTTTAATAAATTTTGATACATTAATTGTAAGTTAATCTTAATTATGAAAATAGATAATTTATATTTTTCTCATGTAAATCTCGAAATAATATGGTAATAATGACATCAACGTTGTTAATCCATTATCTTCATATGATATTCCTTTTAGTTATTTGATCTATTATACATCTATAAATATATCATTTTATTTTATTATGATATAATAAGTAGATAATTTCATATATAATTTTTAAAAAGCAAAAACATCTTTTCTTTAATATTTTTCTTTAAATATAAAGTCTTTCATTTTTGATTTACTTTTCTGATCTTTTATATAAATAATATTTTCTTTCTAAGTTTTTGCACTCGTCTTTGTCAAAGAAAAGTAAGCCTTTTGACTGGACAACCATCAAGTCAATAACGGATAGCTTTCAAAAGTCCAATTTTAAAAGCTAAAATTGATTATTAAAACCCTGGTATTATTTTAGTCTGCAAACAAAAAGCAAAAGAATTAAGAAATTTATGTAATTTTAAATCTAATTTTACTGTTTAATTAATAAATATAATGTTTATGCAAATAATAATTATTAATTAAAGAGTAAAACTAATATATAATTAATTTTACTGCTTAATTAGTATTTATATATAATGTTTATGCATATAATGTTTATTAATTAACTAATAAAACTAATTATATATATATATAATTTTAGTACTAAAAGGAAATATGCCTATGTGTTTGAAAAGGAAGGTTTTTAATAAATGTTTTTTGCCAGTTCTTACTTATGGATCTGAGACTTGGACACTTAATAGAAGAGCAATACAGAGACTTCAAACCACTCAAAGAAGTATGAAGAGATGCATGTTGGGAGTAACAAGAAGAGATCGAAAACGCAATGTATGGGTAAGAGAACAAACAGGTGTTACTGACCTTATTGAAATAATTAAAAGACTGAAGTAAAGTTGGGCTGGACATATTGCTAAAAGAGATGATAATAGATAGACAATTGAAATTTTAACTGTATTCCAAGAGATTTTAAAAGACCCAGAAAGAGACCACTTGTGAGATGGATGGATGAAATAAGAAAGTGTCAGGGATGAGGTGGAGAAGAGAAGCTAAAGATCGGAAAAGATGGATTGAACTTGGAGAGACCTTCATGCTGCAGTGGATTGATAATGGTTGATGATGATGATGAATACAACATTCTAAAAATCTGCTATAGTGCAAATGTATAGAAAAACCACTACAAAGTAATAAAGAATGGAGTTCCATTCATTGCAGCCAAAAGCAAATCAAATGAGATCATTTTCATTGTTACAGAATATCTTTCTTTTATAAGATTTATTAGTTTGACATTTTGCTTCAAATTTTAAAATTTCAATCATTTATCATAGAGCACTGCAAAAAATCCTAATTTATACAAAATATAAATTTGAATGCTAAAAAACAAGAATTGCATTTATGAAACAGATATGAATGTGAAAGACATTGTATTTGTGAAACCAGATGCTATATTAAAATGATTAAATAAGTACAAAATAATGATTATAAAAGAAAAAATTAGATATATCTAAGGTAAAAGATGGTACATAATTTGATCAACATATATCCAATGGAAAGGGAAGAAAATATTGAATAGTGAAGGAAAGATAAAAAGGAAAAAACTTAAAAAGCTTCTCACTGGAAATAGTAAATAACTTCATACATTAATCCAAGATAATAAACAACATTGTTTGGAATTCCCTCATTAACATTGCTCTTAAGAAAAAAAGAAAAAAAAAATCAGGTTGACTCTCATAGATAATTACATAACATTTCCCCTAATTATTGGCTTTGACAAAATAACTTATAGTTAGAGTATTATCTTGAATTCAGTTTTCGTGAATCTAAAGATCACTGGTTTGAATTCTATAGAAGAGAATAGTATGACTTAAAACCCTGTGTTACATACTAACATGTGATCTAATATTAACATATGATTATATTTGAAAAGTTGAAATAAAGTTTGATATTTTGTAAACACAAATTTAACAATTAAAACTAAGTAATGAAAATAATTCTCTATATAATTGCTAGTAAAAATTCCATCACCAGACCAACATCATATTCACTATTTTTACTATTAAACATCACATGACCATAACTTGTTAAAACAGACAAAACTCACTATATACATATATATGGGGATTTTATGCACAGGCCTTCTGGCATCCATTGATTACTCTAGCTTGTCGTGTGGCAATATATATAGTGAGTTTTGCCTATTTTTACTATTATTAGTGCAATATAGAATTAAGTCTTTTTAAATTTAATCCAGCTTATACATTTATGGTTTTTTTTAATCCACATAATTCCAGAAAACTTTAACTCATTAATCCAATCTTATTACAAACTTTGGAAATTAAATTTAAAGTTTTATCTATTAACCACTATTATCTTTTTTAGCCAGATACTAAAGACGCAGTTGTATATTAGTCTCTTAATTTTTAAAAATACCATCTGTTTGATTTTTTATCCATGTATTTTATTCCCAATCACTCATTGTTAACACCAACATATATCTATTCAAACATTGCCATGCAGTCTGAAATTTCATTTGCTTTTCTAATATCAAAATATTAAATCAATAGTAAAACACATTTAATAAAAAAAAACTCTTTTTGAACTATATCTATATTTTGTTTTAATGTTAAATTAATGGCATAGAAAGCATTATATGAAAGTTTAACTCTCTGATTAATTTCATTTATTTTGGTTTCTATCTGTATTAATAATCTGACTAAAATATTTATAGTTGCTAGTTTCTAATTTATTATCAGTCTTTGTTTTCTTGTTTTGTGATAATATACATTAGTTGTTTTTTTAAGTATAACTCTTACTGATATAAATATGTTGGAAAAACAATGAATTTAATTGAGACAAATCTCAAAATTAGATGAAAAGTTTTCATTTTTATACAAGCTAAGTAAACTGATCATAAATTTGAAGATGAAAGTATAAAGATATGTTATACTAATAATAAGAGAGAAAGATTAAAACAGCATTGATAATTAAAAAACTTTGGGCTAATATTAACAAGGATTTAGGCACAAAGATGTTATCAGTTCACTGGATTTGTTACATAGGAATAATGACTAATTTATAAAAATAATGTATTAAATAAATAATAATAATTCAATAAAACTAAAATATTAGAAATTATATATACACCTAGGTCTCTTTTTACATGGACTTATTTAACATGATTTTGAAGTTATGTGATTCATGTTTCACCGGAAGTCGAACTCTGATAATGCGCTATTACTTTAAATAATAAATTTTGTGCACTTATGTTATATTGAAAGTAATAGCACATTATTGGAATTTGACTTTCATCTTAGTAATTTCAATATTTTCAGTGCTTTATAATAGTAAGATTTTATGCAATAATGAAATTAAAATCATGATTTCCACATTTTATGCATACACACATTAAATTTTACAAGATTATAAGGTAAATTTGTTCAAACATTGTGCATGCTAATTTTGCATTTTAAATCACATTCTGTTTTTGCTCTTTAAAAAAGAACGTAATCAATTATTAATCATTTAGTGTCCGCAAGTTTATTTTTAAAAGGTGAGTAATAGCAGTGGGCACAATTAAATTTGACAATTAAAAATTAAAATCTGATTTTTAATTGTAATTAAAAATTTAAAAATTACTTACAGTGACTTGAAATTAATGTGATGTAAAATGAAATTTGATTTTTAAACAGAATTGAAAATTAAAAAATTAAAGACAAAAATAAGAATTTAATTTTTAGTTGTTAGTTTAATTAAATTTTTCCTAGCAGTGGTGAATAAATGTCTTTTTATTATCATAAGTCTAAGTTCATAAACAATTAATAAAATCATCGTCTCAAAGATTAATTACATTGTCAACAGAAAACCATTAACACAACATGAGAGTGAATTTGGCGTTAGTTGTATTTTCTCTTGTGAGAATCAGATTTTTTACCAGTTTGCAAATGAACGTGTTTTTCGGCAAATAGCGATAATAATTAAAACATGTATAAAAAAATGTAAATTACTGTACTGTAAATTATGCATAAAAATATATTATTTTGAATAAAATTAAATATTATAGTTAAAAAAAGTTTGTCTTGTATCAATTTTTTTCAAATTTGAAATTTTTTATTAGTCATATTTTATTTTTTTATTTTTTTTTGCGTGAATTTTAAAGTAATTTTACATTGGTGCTTTGCTTTTACACGAATTTTGAAAAATCACAGACCGCATCCCCCCTTTTTCAATGTAAGTTACGTCTATTTTTGCATGATTTTGTTTGCATGTGTTTTCTGAGGAACCTATCTATCACATAAAATGAGACCCAGGTGTATATATTTTCTATGTTCTATTGAAATGTTCACATAAGATAAACATGAGGATGTAATAAGTCAAAATAATAATAACAATAATTATTTGTTTAATAGTTTTTAAAATCAATACATTTTAATTACTCATTTATTTAAATGTTAAATTATAAGCTTATAAATTCGGTATATTATCTACATATAATATAAAATTAATATTTTAAAATAATAAATATTTTAAAAGATATAAAGATATGTTGTATAGAAAAAAATAAAACTGGATTATTTTAAAATTAATTACAATTAAAAGTAATTGTTAGGCATATTTAATGTGATATAAATATATAAAAACATCAGTTTGAATTAAACCCAAAAAATATATGGTTTTTAGTATATATAAAAATTAGTTTTATTTGTTTGACATACATAATTTATTACAATAGAATATTTATATTTATGAATATGTTCTGTGTTACTACAGTTCTGAGGAAATATATTGAACAGGTGAAACTGTGTTATTTGCAAGCTGAAAAATAAAGAATTGCATTATGTAAAATATATAAAAAAGTGTTTTCATTATTTATATTTGTAAATATAAGAATGTATCAAAATGTTATTAAAATAGACTTTCATAGAACTTTCCAATATAATATCAAAAATGGTTTTAAATAAAAGCTTGAAAATAACAGATATGCAAGGCCTGTAGCAAGTCTATAATTAAACCAGAATTATCTTCAAGATATGTTGTAAAAATAGCAGGTGATGAAGGGTTGACTGCATCTCTTTTCTATATGAAGATTACAATAATAGTTCAGAAACAGAACAAAATAATCATGTGAAAAATTTAATTATTATTAGTTGTGTAAAATTTACTTTATACATTATTAAAAATGTTGTAAATGATAATAAATAGAGATGAAAGTGACAATATAGTATATAAACATCATATGATCACCATTTCTTATGCTTGCTCATAATTGCTATTAAAACAGGCAAAACTCTCTATACATATTGTCACTCAGTGCAAGCCAGAGCAATCAATGGATGCCAGAAGGCTTGTGCATAAAATCCCCATCTAGTGCCTATTCATCCAATATCCCCAGACTAGTTTCTGGCCTTCATTAGTGAGGAGCCTTGAGTCTAGTGAGGAGGCTTGATCTAGATGCAGTGCTCTCAGATCCAAGGTTCCTCACTGACGAAGGCCAGAAGCCAGAAACTAGTCTGGGGATATTGCATGAGTAGGCACTAGATGGGGATTTTATGCACAAGCCTTCTGGCATCCATTGATTACTCTGGCTTTTACTGAATGGCAATATGTATAGAGAGTTTTGCCTGTTTTAATAACATTTTAGTAGATCTCTTCAACTTTGAATATAATAAAGAATAAGCTAGGATTACCCTCAGATATTAAGAATGGGTATGGGATTTGGTACTCATCTGTAACATCTTAGAATAAATCTACTTAACACCATCTAGATATAAATTAGATTCTTGTACAAATTGAATCTTAACAAAATAATAACAACTATGATCTTCTAATATGAAAATAATTTAATATGAACATGTACAGTGATTTGACATAAGCAAATTGAATTAATTAATATGATCCAAATTTACGAAGCAAATTGCAATACTTTATTAAGCGAATATATCTTTCTTAGATGTTCTATTAATGTTTAAATAATTTAATAAATAGTGATTCTTACAAATTCAAATGCCATGTACTCTTATAGTAAATGCACTAAAATAATTGTATATTTTATATTAATTTAAAATTTTAATTAATATTTAAAATGATTTATGTTTGATAATTGGAATAATTTCTGATTAACCAGTGGGACAATGTGAATAAACGACTATGAGGAATTATTTAAATAACAATAACAAAGGTTTATTTACAGCAAAACAACAACAAAATTTACAATTATTCCATCTTTAAGTCCATTTAGAGCAAAAATTTTTATTAAATTGCTTCTACAAAATTTATCAGAAAAATCAAACTTAAAAATTGGTATAGTGCTTTATTAAACATTAAAAGCCAGTCAACACTTAGACAATCCCAATATCAATAACAATCAACAATTTCAAACTGTTGCCAAGGCAACCTTCTTTCAACAAGTAAGGTGGAATTTGAAATTGTTGATTGTTATTGAAACTGGGATTGTCTAAGTGTTGACTGTTTTCTAATGATTACTTACAAAGCCATTAAGCCTTAAGCATTATTGTACTTTATTAAATTACATTCCATTTGTATTTTCCCGAAGGTTTGTGATGATGGTGTTCTAGTTATATTTTTATATTCAATGTCTTCAAAAAACTAAATTTTATTTAAATATTTCAAATACATTCAACTGTTAATAATATCACAGCAAACAGGCTAGTATATGCACCAACTGTTAGTAATATAAACTGATTAGTATATGCACAATGTTTTGGGAGATATTATTCTCCCCTCTTCTTCAGGGGTTAGCAAAAATAATCCATCATATTAAAGTAAGTTTTTGTATTATTTCATTAACAAAAGTTCTTATTTATTATCTCATCCATACTATAATAATAACCACATATAGTAGTGTCCCTTGTATAAATATTTTGTATACTCAATAATATTAAAAATAATAGCTTCCAATCCATCAATGAAAGAGTTATAAGGTAATTGTACATTATCTATTTATGTTCAAAATAAACTTTAAAATTTTAAAACCAAATGTTTATCATATTTAGTCCTTTAAGCAATGCTCAAATATAGGACTGACATGTTTATTATTCACATTTAAGCTGACCAAGAGTGCTCTTAGAGGTAAGGTAAAATTCCTTAACCCTTTTCCCGCCTCTTATGAAGCTCCTCGTCGACATCTGACATCACTCTAACTCTGCCAGTTCTTATGCTAAAATATTCGTTTGATAGGTTTTGAATAGGTTTTTAAAAGTTCTGTAAGATGGTGCCCTCTTCCGAATTATTTTACAAGTAAAAAATAAAAAAAACACATTTAAACCTAAACAAAGAAAGAACATCGGTTGTAATTGGTTGTTAGTGAGCTCTCAGCCGAAAAAGACATTCTGATTGGCTGGAAAGAACAAAGAAACCGCCTGATCAAAGAAAATAAAGAAAAACGCTGAGATTTTCATTTCGAATATAATTTTAAAGAATATTAAGTATATATTCAGTAATTACAAATGATTTTCAGAGAGAATACTAAAAAAACAAAATTATTTTCGAAAAATATTGAAGATTTTAGTAAAAATATTAAAGATTTAGTAAAAAGAAATATTTACTTTTCTATAACGTAAAAGTCGACCTTTTTGTTTATATTATAGCTTTTATGTTGCTGAAATTGAATATTTTAGAATAAATAAATAGCAATTTATTTTTGAAAGAACTTTCGTTCTCTTCATAACCTGAAAAATTAGTAATATACTTTTTATAAACGTATCTGAGTTGAATTTAATATTATAGGCGAATATGTTTTAACAATAGGCTTTGTCTTCAGTTTGTGAGTTGGCCAATTAAAAGATTTGATTTTTACCTCATACAACCAATAATATAATTAGCAGTTAAAAGGTTAATACCTTGATAACACCACTAAAAATGCTAAATAAGGCCATAATAAACATACTAACATTATAAACAAAAATCAATCTTCAATAATCATAAAGTAAGGCAAGTAAAAGTACAATGGCATTGCTCAGAGGATGCACCTACTTTTGAGGGTTAGTAAAGAATGTAGGACTTTGTCACTAGTCTGGGAAAATAATGAGAATGCACATAAGAGACAAAATACTAAATAGAAATTACCTCAGATTAGAGTTCAAAAGCATATTAAAGTTAGGAGGACAACAAATAATAAGAGAGAGCTCAATGCTCTTATCCCTTCTGGAAAATAAATTAATGATGGAGACTGCCCATAAAATATACTGGCATGTAAACACAATCTTAAATATAGAGAACATAATTCTACTATGTATAACAAAATACTACAGCAGTGAAATAATGTGAAATATGATAAACACAATCATTAATTAATACTAAATATGATTCTATTAATATTAAGCAATAAATCATAAATAAATCATAGAAATATATATCAACTTATTCAACTTATATCATTATAATATACCTTCATAAATAAATTCTTTATATTTTTTTTCATAAAAAAGACTTGTACTATTTCAAATTATATAAATATGATAAATTACTACTCTGCGAACGTTAACCTTTAAGGTTTTAAAATATATAGCATATAACATGACCAATAATATATGCACATTATAATATAGTATAAAATCACAACAGAAATAAATTCAATCTTTTTTTAACATAAATAAATTATATTTAGTAATAATGTCCTTCACTTTCATTCTTGACCAATTCTCCATTATTTAAATATAAAGAAGACTGTTGACAGTAGCATCTTGTGGACAGCAAACACATCCATTATATAAGATAATATCATTAAAATACTATAATTTATAATATAATTAGAAAATATATAGCGTATTTCTTCAGATATCCAGGTAAATTCAGTTCAGTCTATTATCAAATTTATAATAAGTTAATGGTTATTTATTTAATATATTCATAGATTTAAAGTCCAATAAATGTTCAAAGTATTGTAATAAATAGATCACAAATCCTTAAATTTAGGTTTTAAAATTAAATTAATCCATTGTGCAAAGTATTGTAAATTAATATTAGCAATATCATATAGGACAATAAAGCACTTCAATTATTATTCTTGACCACTTGGAGGAGAGAATGTTTGACTTACTATTATTTTCAAGACCTCAGTGGTATTTATAACAATGTATAGAGGGAAGAAATCATTTAGGATTTTTAAACATTTGTGCCGGTTTTATAAAGTTATCAAAATATAGAAAAGTTATTTTTATTCATTAATTAAAATGTTGTTATCACTGGAAAAAAATGGTATTCTCATTTATGAAGTAAACTCTTTAAAATTCATACATTTTATCAATTAAACGGTTCTGTGGTTAGTTAAATTTTATCAACCTGCCTGAGAGAAATTATTTCTTTTTTCTTTCGGAGAAAAGCAAACAAAAATCATTATAATACTAAAAAAATATCCTCGTGCTGTTTTTCAAATAATAAAATATAGCATTTTTTAAAAATAATTATTCAGCCCCAAGTAAAATCTATATTATTGAATTACAATTAATTTTAGTCAATTCTTTTTTTTTTTTTTTGCAAATTATTATTGAAAATGTAAAAATTTTTGCAATGTCAATTTATAGTTCTTATTTAAATTACAGTTTTCATTCCTTAATATATGAATCTTTTCTACAGTACAGATGTTTTCATACCCGCACTCAAATATGTAATATATAGAGGTTTGAACTCAGACTTTTATACGACCCTCAACTATCCACGCTATCTCATACTGCTGACACCCTTGATCATACACATGTCAAAAAGATAAATAATCATCAATATACCTATTCCATGCTAAACCAGCACTCATCAGTTGGTCCAAATGGAGAAGCTACTATAAAATTATTAGCATGTTTAGTAATGTTCTTGCCAATAGTAGAATTGGAGATTCTTTGGCAATTTTGATTATAACATAGATGTTCAATTTGATTCTAAAATTAACAATTGTTCTCTAGTCATAGTGATTGCAATAACAATAATTTTCAAAGTTTTCCATTATAGAAAATTTTAAAAATAATATTCTAATACATTGTAATTATAAATTTATTAAACGCTCACTATTATTTCAGTAATAGTTTTAACAAGGCTGTAAACCTTAGCAATGAGCGTCTGAAAAAATCGTCACTAGGGAAGCATGTGTTTTAAAGACCTACAGAGGTCCCTAGTGACGATTTTTTCAGACGCTCATTGCTAAGGTTTACAGCCTTGTTAAAACTATTCTAATACATTGTAATAATGAATTATATTACCATTACATTTGGCAGTTATAGAAACTTCAGTTCCCTTGGTGTTTCTGTTCAGACAATTGTGTCAAGATATAAGTTCAGCATAACATGCCTGAATTTAATAAAAACAAAAGTTTTAAAGAAAATTACACTTTATTTAGTAGAGTTAAAATTCAATTGTTACAAAATTAAATTGATGGAGAATCTTGAGAAAATAAAAAGAGTCTGGTGCAGAGTGATGTCAGGTGTCTGTTTTACCTTATTTATACCCTCAGTCATACGAATATTTTATCACACTATTTATTTACCTTAACTTACAATCTTTCCTCTGATTGGTTTAAATCATTTACCTATCTATCATCAATGAAGGCTGTTATTCCAAAAGTAATTAAAATTTTAATTTTACAATAAATCAAATTTATCTAGACATTTGAAATTAATATAAAACACTTTCTGGTTTGAATAAAAATAATTAATAAAAATTACAGAATAATCAGGATAAACAAAATATTACATAATATAAAATTTATTATATTTTTAAAGGGTGAAACAAAATGAAGCCTGCCCATTAAAGTTTGAAGATTTACTATCTTAATATAAACTGAGCACTGATTATATATATATGTGTGGGAAATGATGATCTGGCCAACTGATGAGTGCTGGTTCAGCAAGAAATACATATATTTGAGGTCATTTATCTTTAGTACATGTATGTGGTCAGACATATCAGTTAAGTGAGATAGAGTGGATAGCTGAAGGGAGTTTGAAAGTCTGTGTTCAAATCCCCTAGTGCCACCCAGTGTACCAAAGAATAATGAATGGATGCTAGAAGGTTTGTGCATAAAAATCTCTGTCTAGTGACTATTCACCCAATATCCCCAGACTAATTTCTATCCTTGTGGCTTTCATCAGTGAGGAGCTGTGAATCTGAAAGCATGGTGCCTAAATCTTAGAATCTAATGTGCCCCTCTATCAGCCACCTTTTATCTATTTAGTTAACTATGAAGCTATGAGTCCAAATTGAAAACACAATAATATTTTTAATTGAAGCTTATACACTTATATAGTCATATAGATGTGAACCCAGTTTAGAATGTATACAATCTGCTGTCTTTTGTTCTTTAATAACTATAGTCATCATTATCACATTGAGTAGAACTGGTATTAAACCACTAACAATACTTGATCACCATTTATAATGTTTACCAAAGCTGTTAAAACAGAGGCAGTAACTTTCCATATTGTAGTGCTACCCAGTGCAAACAGGAGTAATCAATGGATGCAAGACATTTGTGCACAAAATTTCTATCTAGTGCCTAGTAAATAGGTAAAAGATAACTGCTAGAGAGTTGCATTAGATCCTAAGATCTAGATGCAGTGCTCTCAGATCCAAAGCTCCTCACTAGTGAATGCTATAAGCTAGAAACTAGTTTGGGGATATTGGATAAGAAGGCGCTAGATAGGTATTTCATGCACAAACCTTATTGCAACCATATATTACTCTTGCTTGCACTACTCTATGGAGAGTTTTGCCTCTGTTTTAATTTATAATCTTACAGCTGCATGAATGTGGTTAGTGATAAATAGATTTAACAATGATTTAGATAAATAAATTTTTTGTATTTTTTTTAAGCAAAGGTATATTATGAACTTTCTGACCATGAAAGATATTTTCAATACATTATTATTTTAAAATCTCAAGTTGAAATGAATAAAAGATTATTAGAATATTATCAGTTACATCAATATTCAATAATTTTTGTGTATTTTACTGTTAGTTTTTAATTAATTTTGTTTATATTTTAGGTAGTTTTTTATTCTATCATGTCAGCCACTTGATGTAAGTAAAAATACATACATATAATGTTTCCAGACCCATCCCATTCTTTGTGAAAGAGTATTGAAATCGTATGGGTTAACGTAATTCATTAATTTCCTTAACATTTATTGGAACAATTTTACATAAACATACATTATTGCAAATATTCTATTCTAGTAGAATTGCCTCTGTGGCAAAACCTTCCTTTCCCCCTCCCTGCAAACTTTCCAACTACATTGTAGTGGGCAAAAAATCATGCTGATAATGCTTTAATTGCTGAACTGTTTTTTACTTTTTCATGTCATTTTTGAAAAAAGTTAAAAATAATTATTTTTTAATTTTATTTATTGATTGATTTCTTACAATAGCTATCTTTGAAAGATAATATGCGTATGGATCTTAATGGCACACCTATTAAGAATAATTAATAATTTCCAATTCGATCTGCTTTTTATTATTATTATTTTTTATTATGCTTTTTGGTTGGGTATTTCAAGATTAATTAATCAATGTATTCAATATTTGGACAATTACTTTTGTTGATTTCTCTGGATAGAACTATGAAAATTTTCATACTCATACATCTTTTTTTTTGTCTGACGGCTTAACATAATTCATTCCGATTGCCTTCATCAATTTCTGTAATTCAGTCAAGAACAATTTGATGCTACCAACAAATTTCAAAACCTGCTTGAACTCCAAGTCACATCAAAAAGTCAAATCTTAGTCCTGCAATGTAGGCCAGAGGGCTATTTTTTCATATCCACAAGAATTAAAACTTTATCAATTGACCTACCTTATTGTAAAGATTCTATTCCAGTAGAATTATTAAATTTCCCATGCAGGCTGGCTTCTATGTATGGCAGTTGGCCTGATTTCAACCTGTCAGCCATTTTATTTGTCATGGACATGTTCTCACAAAAATGTAACTATTTGCATGAGCTTGTTGAATCTTGCTTGGATATACACTTTCTGAATTGATTTGAAGGTTTCACATTGAGTAGGGATGTGTGGTGATGGGTGTACAAATGTTAGGAGGTAGTAGTATGTCAAATGACTTGTCAGCTAATTCCTTTGATATGCATATTTAAATAGTAGGCTGAAGTACAGACACCCTCACATGATACTGTAGAGAACATTAAACTGTGAACATTGGAATAAAGTGTGTAATATTAAAACAGGCCAGACATTACTAAATGGCATCTTTTCTGTGCTTTATAGCATAGAAATGAATGCCATCATCTGTAGCCGCTGGCTGCCACATATTAAATGGCTTCTTTCTGTGCTTCATTGGTATAGATATACAGGCCTAGATAGGTGGTGGCCACATAATTGGCATATTTATGCGAAAATGAACATTCAAAATTTAACTCTTGAATTTGTTGACTAAAGTAAATATTAAACCTATTATAAATCTTGCCTAAGATTATGTTTGTAAACTTTAAATGTAATTATTCTAAAATACAATCTATTTTCTATTCTATATAGCAGTTGTGCCTATATTTTTATCTGCTTTATTTTTCAAAATTTTATTTTATTATATTTAATTTTATAATTCTTTAGTGAATATATTATAATTCATATCTTTAATAAAACTAGATAAGGTATATTTAGCTTATTTAACCTACTGTTTCGAAATCCTATTGTATTAAGAATAATAACTGACCACGCTACGCTCGTTAGTATGATATTTTTGAATTTGTTTTATATTGATTAAATATTGATTATGGTTTGCACAATTAGAATTATAAATTGAGTTTAAAAGATTCATCTAATCAGAGTAATAGACTACCCATAGAGTTGAACATATATTTTGTAATGTATTATTAATTTGACCCACGAAGTATATCTTTCCTCTGTAGTGGAATCTGATTTGACATGCAGCTTAAGTATCTATTAAACTAGTTTACTTAACACTATTATACTTAAATAATGTAATATAGTCACTTACACAATTTGGCTTTATGGCATACAAAATAATAATAAGGTAATGGCCTACATTCCACTTTGGCACTTTCAATGGAGAAGATCACTAAGTCATGAAGTCCATCTAGAAGTTCAACATGTTTTTATTTTACTTGCCACAACAATTTTTATGTAATAGCTAATATATACATATTATGTACATCTAGAAAAATGTGGAACTTTTTTATCTGTTAATCAGACCATGATTAGTTTAAATATAACATTATCAATAAATTTTTATCTTACAAATGCTTTTAACATTCTTGTGTTTTAATTGTAAATTAGATTTTAGCATTGTGCGATCTTCTTATAATCAACCTATAATGCACTGGTCAAACTCATTTCTTGCCAAATATAAAAACAATTTAACTGTTGGTAAAAAAATTGAAAGTCAACAGAAATTCCATACAATAAAAAAAAATTGAATAGTTCATTAGTTGAATTTTTTTTTTTATGTTTTGCAAAATAGCTTATAGACACTAATGTACTTATTGTTCTTACAACACTATTGTATGTGCATATAAATTTTTTCCATCAAGAATAATAGAAATAATATTTTATTAAACTACTAGAAATTTAATTTTCTGCAAAAAATTATTAATATTAAAAAATACATCTTAATTAGTAGTTTAAGCCCTCTTGTTTTCAACCATACATTTATTTCCTTTATCTCAATCTGTACTACTAAAAATATGTACATGTATTTAATTTGTAAATTTGTTTTAATAATAATAATGAAAATTAATAATTAAAAAAAAATTTAAACACAAATTACCTGATATGTTTTGTAACACATTAATTTTAGCACATGAAGTTGATTTTATATTATTATCAGCAAACAGTGCTGTGCTATTGTATACTGTGCTCACATGCAGTTTCTTTTAAATACATTTGCTCAACTGGATAATCCTGCACTAATGTTCTACAATTATAATTGTATAATGGCCAACTGATACAATTTCCAGAATGTTGATAGTATTCATAAATATATGTCATGTTATCACACTTTCAAAATGCCCTAGCTTCTTAGGTATTTCCTAAATTTTTTTAGAATGCTTCTCATATTAGCTGATGATTTTTATTATTCATTGTTCCCAATACCAGCAATCATGAAAGGACAAAAAGTCAATACTAATTTAAATAAAATATTACCAATATCAATACTGTTTTGTAATGTCAAAAATTTTTCTATCAAATTTTATTAGAAATTTGAAAGTGCAGTATCAATCTGAATGCAAGGCCTTAGTTTGAGACCCAAAAATACTGACATCTAGATTTTTATAAAGTATTATCAGCTGATTTAGCTCCTAATATATACTGATTAAAAAGTTGAATGTAGATCGACTTTTGACTCTAAATATTTTAGAAAAATAAATATATGTATAAAATCATGTGGTTTTAATTAGAAAATGTCTAATTATTAATTGGTTATTTGCTTGATTACAATGTGAATGGAAAAATTATTTATAAAAAATATGGAAAAATACAGTTAAATTATATTTCATAAAAATATGAGGACAGCAATTTTTATAGCTTGAAATCTTTGCCAATATATATCTATTTTATCGGCTTGTTTTGCCATGTGACTTTAATATGATTATGATGTAAAACATTTGTGCTCTGATAGTTAATAAAGTAACGCTAAATGTAACATTGCTGCTGAAATAGTTTTTCAGTGAGGACATCTCTTTATGAGACAGGGAGAAAAATAGTAGATAAATAGATAGATATATTAAGCCAGTTTAATAGTTATTATTAAACCAGTCAATTTAATAACAATTTGAACTACAACTTTCTGTTATTTTTACAGAAAGTATAAAATTGTTTGATAATAACTATTAAATTAGATGAACATTTTATTATGGTATATGTATTTATTATAAAATATCATAAAGATAAGTTCTCAAAAAAATTATATCATAATTTGATATTTTAAAATAAATAGGTATATAAATAAGATATATATTTTATATAGTACTATGTTGTATAAACTGTAAATTAATAATTTCCATTAAGTTAATGCACATGCGCTTTGTGGATTTTAACTATAAATGAATACTCTCACTTTCCAAACACAAGATAAAGTCTTTGTGAAAAGAAAGAATTAATCCATCTATCTTTCGACCCAAATGTTTATGTATGGGCAAATCTTAAGTGTTTGGAAATAAGAGCATGAAGATGTTAAACTATCACTTTAAGTACTTTTACTATGCCTGAATGAATGATGCTTGAGAAATTTTTTAGAATTTACGATATGTCATAAACCACAAAGTACATGTGCATTAGCTTAATGACTAATTATTAATTTACAGTTTATACAACATAAGCTATATAAAATAAATATCTTATTTATATATGTTTAATTTCAAATAAGAATGATGTATTGTAAATCCTAGAAAATTTCTCAAGCGTCATTTATTCAGGCATTGTAAAAGTAATTTAAAGTGATCGCTTAACATCTTCATGCTCTCATTTCCAAACACTTAAGATTTGCCCATATACAATGTTTAGGTTGAAAAAATAGATGGATTCAGGTTATCTTTTCACAAAGACTTTATTTTGTGTATGGAAAGTGAGAGTATTCATTTATAGTTAAAATCCACAAAGTGCATGTGCATTACCTTAATGGCTAATTATTAATAAATATATATTTAAATACATTGATAGGCAGAGAAATAATAAAATAAATCATCTGAATAAATGTAAATTGTAAAAGTTATGCAATTTTAGAATTTCTTTTTCCCTCTTTATTTTTTATAAAATCATGAAAACAGTTAGATATTTATCTAATATAAACTATATTACAAGCAAATTATCTTAGATTCAAAACATTAGGGCATTTGAAATATTCCTATCATTAGATTGAATAAGAGAACTGGAGCAAAAGATATCCACTGAATAGGTTTGGTCTAAATCATTATTCTAAAAAAAAAAATCAAATTTTTAAAAACTGATCACAGTGATCAGGTTTTATGGACACCTAGTGTCCATTAATTTTACTTGATATATGCATTTAGGGGTTTGGAGAAATAATAAAAGAGAGTATATCATGCTTGGTTATCTATTATATAAACACATACATTACACTATTAGATACAGAGAATTTTGTACTTCAAAAATAGATAATTTAAATTCCATTTTATTAAAATCTTGAGAAATAAAAAGACAAGGCTAATTTCAAAAAAAAAAAAAAAAAAAGATAAAAAGACAAGGCTTGATATTTATGACAAAAATTAATAACAAGCAGATTTATAGTTGAGCTTAGCTTCAAATTCTAGTTCTTATTTACTTCTTTATTTTAAAAAATGATTCAGCAGACTTATAAAATAAGTCTTATTAAAAAAATTATTGTTATTAATACAAGGTCTCTCTTTTCTTTTTTGCTTTTGGTTACCGTTTTAACAATAGTTTAGTGCTATAAGTTTTTTAAAAGTAAAATTATATATAATATCGAATTCAAAAGAAAAATAAAACTGTATGATTTTTTGACTGAATTTATACAGCAAACTTTTTTTTAAAAGTATTATGAAAAGCTTTAGGTCTTTAATTTGATTTTAAGTTTTTTTTTTACTTAATAATTTTTAGTTCGCTCATTGCATATAAATAGAAAAAATGTTTTAGATTTTGCATATTATATATATATAAAATGCTGGACAGAAATTACTCCTTTTTAAATAGAATTTAACAATTCTTTAAGTTGTAACCAATTTATAATATTCCATGGTTAAAAATTTAATAAATAATCACTTTATGTTAGTACAAATTCATACACAGTAATATTAATTACTATATCCTTAACATTTATATATAAAACAGTAGTAACTCTTTCTATGCAGGAATGCTATCAAGTGCAAGCCATAGTAATAAATGAATGTTTAGAAAGGTTGTGCATCAAAATATTTATCCAGTGCTTATCCATGCAATATTTCCAGATTAGTGTCTAGCTTGAGGCTTTCATCTGTGAGGAACCTTCAATCTGTAACTACTGTATCTAGTAGTTGTTAATAGTTTTAAAAGATTGTGTAAGTATAATAAATGGTTATCATGCAACATTTATATATAAATATATTACAGGAATAGAGTCTCACTCCCACACACATATATATTTTATTAAATAAAAAAATTATTTGTATGTATCTTTGTTTGTGTGTGTATTATAAATATTAATAGGTAAGAAAAATAATTATTATAAAAGATACTTAGTTGTTTTATACTATTATATTAAATATAGAAATTTCATTTTATTGTTTATTTGTCTTTAAAATAAAACAGGCTGGACTAGATTGATGACTGGTCCCATCCAAAGGTCAGCAAATTGACCCCTGCAAAGTACACAAGTCATCTGAAGTAAGGATGTGTGTAAATCAAAGACACAGACCCTTGCTTTTAATTATACATAAATTTTGATTTTTCTTTTTTATTTGTCTTTTGTTGTCTGAATTTTAAGTTGTCAAAATTGTCAAAAAGAAAAGATGGTCTTTGACACTGGAGAGAGAAATTAATTTTTTTTGTTGCTTGACCATTAAGTGTCATCAGTTTGAGTTCTGTTGTTTTTCTGTGATGACAGTGTTTGTGTAAAACAATCTTTTGGCTGGCTGATGAACGTACTTTGACATATCCAAAATTAGATAAATTATGAAAATTAAAGATATAAAAAGCTTGGTGAGAAAGAAATTGTTAGCAATAGTATTTTTTTATTCTCCTTTCAAGTTCTCAGTAATATTAATTTTTTTGTTCTTTCCCTGCACTTGAGGGAGGAAGAAAAAGCAAGATGGTAAAGTATTGCTGCATATAGTACAACTGGAGATGTTCTGATATATGACTACTATTGCAGTTAAGTTATTCCAAAGAGAACTATATATATCTGAGTTATGAAAAGAGTTTCAGAAAAGAAAGTAACCTAGTGAGAGAAAGAAGTAAATCTCCATTAGGATCAGTAAAGATTCAGTCTTTAAAAAGAAGCTAAAAAGTAAAATGGTATTGTAAGGAGAGTATATAAATTGCTGCTTTAGAGAAAAATGAACTCAGTGTTTATATATATTCTTAGCTGCAAGAAAAGAAGAATGCCCTATTAACATGCATTATTTTGTTCCCAGGGTCTCAACCATCATGATGTAAATATATGTCTGTATACTTATATATATCTTTAAGGCCCAGAGAATGCCCACATTTCTAGTTAACCAAGCCAAAAACACATGCTGTCTCAAAGATTTCTTTTTCATACCATGTCCTATTAAAGGACCATCATCTGTAAAGAGAGGGAGAAGAAGAAAGAGGAAAAGAAGGAAGATGTATATAATCCCCACATCAAGCCTCAACTAATCTACTAATCAGCTTTTTTAAAGTTTTCTTTTGTTTTCATCAAGTGCTTGAAATAAATGTGAAGTGGTAAAAAGGAAAAAAAAATAGTAGAATACCAGAGCTCAGCCAACTCAGCCATAAACTATAGACAAGACAACAGTCTTTTGTTTCAGCTTGGACATTCATAAGAACTGACTAAATGGATCAGTAACTTTGAAATTTTATTAATCTTTTTTTTTTTACTAATTTAAAGTAATCATTTGAATCTCCTTCTATGGATCAAATATCATTTTTTTAAATACATAAACATTAAAAGTTTGTTTTTATTTTATCTTGTTAATTATCATTATGCATAACAACATCACAAATACATTTTAAAGGATTAGACTTAATTTTTAGTATCTTTGAATATTATCTTTTTTATTGTAATTTAATATGTCTTTTATTTATTATTGTCATTTATTGGGTTAACCAATAATACTTGAGCAATCTGTCAATATATATTTTATATGTTTTTTTTTATTATTTATTTCACATATTTAAATTTGATATGGAGGTTGCTTTGCTCAAGATTTAAGTAATATTTTTTTTATATATATGATTTATTTGCGATTTGACAATATGAAAGTGAGACATTTTAACATGATATATATGCGAACATATCATGCATATGTTTGTGGGTGACTGCTAATACAGACACATGTCAATTAAGATAAGTCAGAATAGGTAGACTAAAATCTTAATACTTAATTGTTTTTTTAAGGAAGCAAATTAATAGAGTATAGATTAACATGTATGAAAGTAAACACACACATATCACACGAATGACTTTTGTATTGCATTTATAACATATATAATAAAGAAGGGAGAATATTGAATAAGCATTACATAGAAGGTTTTTTTAATGCTTCATTTTAAACCAGCTTATCTTAAATGGATAGGAGCGTACATATGTGTTTGATTCTCTTATTTTGTTACACATACAGTATTTTGTTTTGATAATGTATTACTTTGCTCAATATAATAATTAAAGTCAATTGGATGATTAGAAATTTGTTTTACTAAAAGAAAAGTATCTTAATAAATATAATTATATAATATTTGGCTTTTGTGTAATTATTATTAGTATTGTTATTTTTAATTGTGTCATTTAATTATGATCATTCATCATCACTAATGAATATTAAGCATTTGGGTCATAATTTAAATATAATAATGTTTTAGGTAAGTAATTATAAGTTTATAAAAAGCTAAATTTGTTGTTGTGAGTTAATTGCAAAAGCTGTGGTTGGAATCATCATCATCATCATCATTATATTATCATTAATAAATACATTAAATAAATAAGTTTAATGGCCATATATATATATAATAATAATTCTCATTATGTTTGTTCATGAACTATTAGCAAGAAACATGACTACCATTGTACTTAAACTGAGCTGGTAACACCTGTAAAAATATTGAGAGTTTATGATATTGGAATCTTATAATTTTATTTGCACAACTAAAATATAAGAATGCCGTTTTCAATTCATCCAAGTGCATGTGTTGTACAGATTGTCCAAATTGGGCTTGAACCAGGTACATGTATGAATAAGTATATGATATAACTTTATCTAGATTTAGACAGCCCAGTTGTGCCCAGATAAAACACATACACATCTGTAAAGTGAGTAAAGAAGAAAGAAGACTTTGATTTCCTTTTTCCAATCTTGATGACATATCTATTTTTTGATATTTTAATTAGTTACCAATAGCACCAGTATGTGACTATGAATGTGTTTTATATATGTGGAAAGAGGAAAAAGGCATGATTCTTTGTTGAAAATCTCTATTATTAGAGATAAATATAATTTCACTATATTGATTTTACTAACATTTTTATTCAGTTACAATAATTAGTATTTTTTTTTATTAGTTACAATTATGGATAATATTTTTATCAGTTACAATGGCTTCCCAACATCATACATACTCTGAATCTTAAAAGAATGATGCCAGTGATTTTTCTTTTTTTGAAATGAGATATATTATAAGTAATAACTAATTTTTATTAGTTACAATATATATATATATAAAAGACATATTTTGCAGATTCATCCATATATATATATATATATATATATATATATATATATATATATATATATATGATCACTAGATGGAGCTTTACCAATATAGCCCACTATTAAGCTTTGTTTACATAAATGCTGAGAGAGATAGAATTCAGTATCTCTTTCATTGTTTCCAACCTTTAAACCATGGTTTCGAGCTAGTTGGCTCATGTCAGTAAAAGGTAGAAAGACTAGAAACTAGATCTAAACACCAACTCTATAATCAGCATTTATAAAACACATTTCTATCAGCTTGAAAGCATAAATTTTTTAGATACATAAATATCTTCAAATCCAGTCAAACAAACTAGATAGCTATATGTGTCTGAATTCAGTTCAGTTTCCACCATATTGTAAAAGCCTCTGCAATCTACATCATTGCAAAAACCTTCAAGGTTACATTTATGATAAACAAAACAGGTTATAAATTTTGAATTCTATCTTTCTCAGCATTTATGTAAACAAAGCTTGATAGTGGGATATTGGTAAAGCTCCATCTAGTGATCATAAAATGCAAGCTATGAGCAAATTACAAAATTTATAACTTGTTTTGTTTATCATAAATGTACCCTTGAAAGTTTTTGCAATGATATAGATTGCAGAGGATTTTACTATATGGTGAAACCAAGCTGAATTCAGACCCATATAACTATCTAGTTTGTTTGACTGGATTTGAAGATATTTGCATATCTGAAAAATTCTTGCTTTCAAGCTGATAGAAATATGTTTCATAAATGCTGGTTGTAGAGTTGGTGTTCAGATCTAGTTTCTAGTCTTCCTACCCTTTACTGATATGAGCCAACTAGCTCGAAAACATGGTTTAAAGGTTGGAGACAATGAAAGAGATATTGAATTCTATCTCTCTCAGCATTTATGTAAACAAAGCTTGATAGTGGGCTATTGGTAAAGCTCCATCTAGTGATCATAAAATGCAAACTATGAGCAAGTTATGGAATTTATAACTTGTTTTGTTTATCATATATATATATATTGTAATCTGTACTGGAAGAAAAATGAACAAGAGAAAGAGGCTATTAGTAGGCTCTAGATCTGAATGCCAAAACTGTAATGCTCATAAAAATAAAGAACACAAGAATTCCTCTTATTAATGCCCACAGTCTTTGAGCAAGCTAAATATATAACAGTAAAAAATGAAAAAAAAATTTTTTTATTAAAATAAAATAACTAACATGATAAATAATAAAATCTTTTATGAAATAAATAGATATGGATTGTTTATTTTTATATACCTTATGAATTATGCAATTCACACTTCTTTAACTGAGGTAAAGAGAATGCTGAGCTAAGCTATCCATTTCATGTAATCATTGATCTTGCATATTCTTTCAGGAGGGGATTTCTTTTTTTGTTTTCTCCATCTGGGAGTGGTGCGAGGGATTGTATTTAAATTCAATCTTTCAAAGTTATGTGGAAGCCAATACTTTAATATCTGTTCCTATGACCATGCAATTTTGATCATAAAAGGGTTTAAAAATTGATCTGCTTGGGTTTATTTCCTTTTTATAACAATGCAATTAAATGAATTACGGACATACTCCATCATTAAATAGGCATTTCTCCTTATCCTGATGTGCTTACATATTTTTCATGTTCAATATGTGCGCATGTCAATCTTAATAGGTTTAGGATGAACTGGTAAATATATATTTATATATATGAAGTCAGATATCACATGACTTATATATATATATAGCTTGTATTTACAATTATGTAAAATTAAGAGCATGTTAATAAGCTTTAAACAAGCTTTTTTTAATTATAAATATAGATGCTAAAAGTTCCAGATTTTCTTCTTGACAGTTAACTATTAGATAAATGCTTAACTTGAGTTGGCTTGAGTCTCCTAGCTCCTCACTGAAGAGAGTCATAGCTCGAAAACAGTCTGGGTATGGGGATAATCCTAAATAAAGATGATTTGAATGCCTTCTCTTGTAGTAGCATTTATCATAAAAAAATAAAAAAAAGCTTGTTTAGAGCTTATTAGCATACTCTTAATTTTATATATATATATATAATTATATTTTCTCATGTTAATTATATCATTGTAAGCAACTTCTTTGGTCCAATTTGAACTTAGTATTACAAAGTATATTTTTCTGTAGTTAAAAGTAATTTTTTTAAAATATATATAATAAAAAAAATTTTTAAACAAAAAAAAAATGGAAATCAATTTATTGAAGGTATATTTAGTTCAAATTTTGATGATTAATATATAGTTCAAATTTTAAGTAAATAAAATATATTTAAGTATGAATTAAATGCTTTATTTAATACTGTGAAATAATTATAAAATGGTAAAAACTGTTAAATCTTACTTTCTATTTTTAATTAATTAATAAATTAATGTAAAGTTTGGAAAATTTATATGTATATATACATGACAGTGATATAATATTTGATTTTTAAACTGCCAAACATTCATATATCATGGGTTTGACTACAATATGAAGTCCACCAAGGGCTTTGCGCATTTCATTTTGGATTTGCAATAAAATGAATGGTTAAAAGGGTGAGAAAATTGAAACCTGTCTATTAAACTTTAAAGAATTGCTATCTTACTATAATTTTAGCACTAATTGTATATATGTGTGAAAGATTATGATATGGCCAACTGATGATTGCTAGTTCTGCATGAAATACATATACCGGAGATCATTTATCTTTTTCATATGTATGTAGTCATGTGAATCACTTTTTTGAAACGGAATGAAGGATGAACATAGACGGAAATTTCTAAGTTCAAATTCTTTTATTTACTATAATAAATATTTAGTATAATAAATGAATAGGTTAATTATATTTATATATTTATTAAATGTCTTTTATGACTTTTTGTATTTGAACTACTTTTTTTCCCCTTTATACAGTATTAACTTTCTCTGCAAATAGTACCAACTTAAAAGACTGCCATAAGCAGTCCGTGAGTATTTAGTATAAGAGATTCTAGAACGAATTATTATGCTCACAACCAAAAACCAAGTATTTATAGAAATTGTATAATGCCTATCAATGTTTTTTTTTTTATAATTAGTGCTTGAGAATTAAAAATTATTTTCAATGCATAAGTATTAATAAAAAGTGTGATAAAAAGCGATACAAAAAATGAATTATGGTGACCAGATATTAATTTCAGTATGTCTTTTAAATGAAGATTTAAAATAAATTGTAAGATATATCGAAATCAGATCCAAGACCTTTTGGTGACCTAGAAAGATTTTAATCTTGGCATATCTATTGATAAATGCCACCCCTTTCCAATGCCTTGTGCATTGAATGATTTGCATACTTTACATGCGACAGCTCTTAAATGTATACATAATATATGTGATTAAAATAAGTGATTAAAAATTTCTCTGTAACTGAAGCTAGTTGTGGCAATTCTACATTTTTGCACTTTAAGGGACTGCGTAATGCACATTGTTATATAAATTGAGAAAAAATGATTTAAAAAGGTGCAATAAAGTACATTACAAATCATTATTTAACAATATATCTATATTTTTAATGTATTTAAATTTTAATATCAAAATCAATCAAATTTAAAAGTTTAATAATTATTAGGCATTAAGGGTTAAAGTGAATAGTTGGCATTTGAATTGTGGATAATGACTTTTTAAATATAAAAGGATTGTATATGACATAAATGTCTTTTAAGCTTTTCACGAAAGTCGTAGTTGTGAAAAATAAAAGTTTATTATTTTTCTCAATTGTTGACAAACTTATTAAAATCATATTCTCAACAGACCTTTTTTAAATCTTTAATGTGAGAGTTGAAAGTTTTTTGTAATATAGAATCATATGATTTAATTATTTTTCTTAAAAAATAATTTTGCATTTAAGACAGAATGTGCATGTTTTTAAATGGTAGTTTGAAACATTCAACAGACATATACATATGCTTTCTAAAGTCCTTTGTGAGTGTGTGTGTATATATATATACATACTCTTGCATTCCCGACATTCAGTTATTAATAATTAACTATGTTTTAATAAACATACAGATGATTTTAATAATAATCTTTATCCAGGTTAGAATTTTTTTCCTTTCTTTTCAATTACAGATATAGATTTTAATTTCTTTTGAATATATGTAAATAATCAAACGATTTTATTGCATGAAAGGTCATAAAAAGTTTGACGATCGATCGGAAGTGAGAGCAGAATTCATAATCCATGAACTTTGAACTCTACAATGAACAATGCAGAGTGATAATTGAATAGTTTTTTTCAGGAATTCATAAATAGTCTGAACACTGAAAGAAACCTAGCTGGAACTACAATTCAGAGATATTGAGCCTCCAGTTCTGCAGTTTATTACTATACTAAATCATGTAGGGCATAAAATTTATTTTTATTGTCATTAATATATGCACGAGCTAATTTTTCCCCAACACTTCAATTTCTTTATTCATGATTGCCCTCCATATTTTAGTGCCATGATTGATTAATTGCCCTCAAAAGCAAAGAATCCCTGGATTTTACCTCATATCTGTCATTTTTGGTGTTTGAACATTATAACATATTCTGAATAATATTACTGATTTACATTGCAACATTTAGAGTGCAAACATAAAATATATGGTTATAGTTTTCTTTAGTAACTTGGATGTTTGAAAAGTAAGAATAGTTGGTTGAGATTTAATCTATCTATCTATCTATCTATCTATCTATCTATCTATCTATCTATCTATCTATCTATCTATCTATCTATCTATCTATCTATCTATCTATCTATCTATCTATCTATCTATCTATCTATCTATCTATCTATCTATCTATCTATCTATCTATCTATCTATCTATCTATCTATCTATCTATCTATCTATCTATCTATCTATCTATCTATCTATCTATCCATCTATCTATCTATCTATCTATCTATCTATCTATCTATCTATCTATCTATCTATCTATCTATCTATCTATCTATCTATCTATCTATCTATCTATCTATCTATCTATCTATCTATCTATCTATCTATCTATCTATCTATCTATCTATCTATCTATCTATCTATCTATCTATCTATCTATCTATCTATCTATCTATAGTGATACTTATAATCAAACTATAGTACATTGCTAGCTACAAAATCATAAACAAAGTTGAAAATATGTATTAGAGATTGTGATCTGGGAAAATGGATCAGTGCTGATTCAGAATGAAATGCACATCTTGGAGATAATTTATCTTTTTCACTGAGCTTTGGTTATATGTTTAAAAAAATTATGATATAAGTTATATATATATATTGAAGCAGTCAATCTTAGCTTAAGATTGTGCTTCATGGTTCCTTCTACTAACCTGTGTTCAAACCCTATATCCCATCCCACTCCTTTAATCGTGTATATATATTTTATGTATATATTTGAGATGCACACCTAAAAGTTATAAATTTTAACTTTCAATAACATTTTATTATTATTAATTATATGATTATTAATTCTTTTTATAAATTACTTAGGTGCGGCTCAAATATATATATATATATATAAGAGCAAAATATTAACAAAATATTGATTTTTTAAAAATATTTTATTATATGTCATTTATACAACTTTTTATTTTTAAAGTAATTTTTTTCCCTATTAAACTGTATTTTATAAAATCCAAGATGGAAGATGCAACTATTAATTGTCCAAAAATAATTAAAGGATTGGAAGCACTATTGTTTTAATCTGGGGAAGGTATTTTTAATTAAAGTTTTTACTTAAAATAAAATGGGGATTAAGATTAATGATTATATTTTGTTATAAACATTTTGTCAAATCTATTTTCAATCTGGAAATAGATTTGAATATATTTTTGGAATGTTATCTAACAGTTGCATCTTTCAAAAACAATGGCCAAAGAAATGTAAAATTTCTGTTAGATTAAAGATTACATTTGAGCTAAAGATAAAAAATGAAAAGCATTCGAAAAATACCTGAGCAGAGTATAAAATGGCCGGATTTTAAATCACCAACAGATTAACTACTATTGGAAGAACTGCAGTGAACATAACACATGCTGGTTTGAAAGTTTATAAAAATAATGATCGAGTAGTAAGCCCATTCCGTGGATATCATCTTCTGCTGCCATAATATCCTACTGCCCTGAAATGAAGAAAAGCCTAAAAAAAACTTTGGAATGCTGATCAGAAGCTGGCTGTCACCAAGAAGAATTCACTTGGATCCATTAAATGTCATACTTTGAAAAATGAACTCTTAAAATGGTACAAGGTAAATTATTTCAAACTGCCACCATTGAAACTAAATCTAGCTTGCCTCACTAGTCTCAAACTCTACTATTAATTCCTCCTAATGTATAATTTAAATTTGTAACTTTTCTAATATGTAAATTGCTTTCAAATATTTTCTATAAATTTAATTCTCTCTCATATGCTCTAACTTTCTTTAACTTTGGTGCAGACATTTATTTATATGTATTTATCACTTAATTTTATATGTCTATTTTAGTTATTTTTAATATGCCAATCTCAAACAATCTGACAAGTTGAATTTTTAAAATCTTCTTTTTTTTAAGTAAACCTTCATGAATTAAGGTTTTTAATGTCCATTTAAAACCTAAAGCATTAATTAATATGTTCACCAGATTGTTTTTACGAATCAACATTTTAGGTTGGTTTTTAGTATAAAAAATTTATTTGTTTAACTCTGGATTTTCTACCTGGGATAAATCCAGAACTCAAGCTAATTAATGCTCTGAAATTGTTTAAAATATTATTTATTCAATTCTGAAAGTGTGACTTATTAATTGTTTTCTATATATAACTGTTAGTTATTTTCTTTTTCCATACTCTTAAAATATATGCTTAAATATTCTCAGTTGTTGTAAAATCCGCAAAGGTGGTATTGAATTATTTTAAATAGCAGAAAGGGAAGGGGTCTAAATCTTAATGTATATTTTACTATTTCAGTTATTAAATGAAATCTAAATCTCTTTCTATATATTAGAACTGCAGAGTGTATTATTTGTATAAATTATGGTATTCAAACTAGGATCATTTATTTTAAAGCAGTAAATCATATTTCATGTCATTAGTGACATTCATTCGTACTCCGTTACTGACATTTGGCTCATCTTTGTGATTATATATATGTGCTTCTTAATCTGGGAGTTGCAACAAGTTTGAACCCATAGATTTCTTCTCAAACCTTGTCCTGAGGATAGTTGACCTTACCCAGAACCATTTATTTCACATAAAAAGGCCTCTGGTGGTGATTCTTGTAAGTCTGGAACACGCTATGCCTATCCATTTTTTTCGTATGAAAGGCTTGCATGTCAGTGACATCCACAGCATGCCTTATCTACTTTTCTCTAAGCACTATCTAAGAAGGGAGTCTTAGACTTCATCTTTCATTCAGAAGCATGACTTTTCCTGTTATCTCTTTGCCACAATATCAGCACCACAAATTTCTTCATATTCTTTCTTTTGCTTCATGGCCCAGTTTTAATGCTCTAATATTAAAATTGCACTCTGCTTAAATATATATTTAAAATGTCGAGTATTACTACTACTAGTTTTATTAATTAAATTTATTTTAATCTTATACAGTCCCACTGTTGTAATGTATTACTGTATTTAAGAGTATTTGCCTAGGGGAAAATAAAGTATTCTTCTTACCAGCACTAATTAAGAGAATTTTCATTAAATATTTTGTCATCTAATCAAATGTAATTTTCAAAATGTGTTTTACTTATTTTCACGACTATAATTGCATGAAAATAGTTTTCTTATATATATAACGAATCTCGGAACGCTCCCTGAAATAATGTTAGTCATCATGTTTCAGAACCGTATATAAAAGCTTTAATAGCAATTTTATGTAAATTCTTTCTAATAATCGATTGACATCTTAATATTGGACCCACCAAAGATGTGTGTTTATTTATAATATATTATTTAGCTAATAAAGAGCATATGAGAAATATAGCATGAATGACAATATATAATTATCTATCGTTTGGTAGACCGCTTGCTCATTCATGCACATACTAATGTAAGCAATTAATTTATAAATGTATGTATAATAATTTGTCATTATATTAAACTATATTTTTATTGTCTAACTTATTTGAGTAGTTCGAATTCCATTTTATCCACTTCCAAATGTACATCCATGCATATACATATTTTAGTTAAGTCAAAGTTAATAGATGCCTCATTATCTTCTCCGCTCTGCTAGTGGGCCAGATTTAAAATTGATTTTCGTGTGCCATCATTGTTATGTTATCCATTAGGTGTTTGATCTGGGGCTTAGAGAGTGGGTTCAAATCCAGCTAGTCCCTGACTTAATCTCGGGCTTGATTGGTTTTGAAGTACATTTTGTGAGTTCCAGCTTATGTTAAATGGATAAACATGTTTTGACCTGTACAATATATATAAAGTCAAAAGATTAGAGAAATGGTTTTATTTAAAAAAAAGACAAAATTATATTTTGTCTGACAATTATAATATTTTACAATTAACTATTGTTTTGATATTATTTTAAATAAAGAATTGACGTCTTCATATGCTGTATTGCCTGAACTGCATATATATTCCATGCCTATTTTATCAGAAGTAACTTTTATGAGATTTAGCCTGGTATTAAAAATAGTAGCTGAGTAGTGGTCATTATCATTATATGAAAGAAAATATTTTCAAAATTTATTTAAATATATATATATATGTAAAAGAAATGTGGCCCTGTTTTCTGATATTTAATGTCAGGTAGTGTTCAAATCAATTTAAACATGTATAAACTTACTATTACAATATATATCTAAAGATTAATGAAGAAAGTGTAGAAATGATCACAAATCAACACACATATATTTATTCACAGCAAAGAGTAAATAATATTAATTAATTGATGATTTTAATAATTCTGTAAATGATTTAGAATCAAATATAAAAAAATTAACGAACTTTATCAGTTCTCTAATATTAATGAGCACTTTTAAACCATTAAAACATCACATAATCACCTTTTCACATACTTAGATTATCTGCTAATATATCAGACATTTTTCTATACAATACTGCCACCTAGTGCAAGCCATAGTAATCAATAGATGCTAGATGATTAGTACATCAAATTCTATATCTAGTGCCTACTCATCCAATATCCCCAGCCTACTTTCTACCTTATGCTTTTCATCAATGAGAAGCCTTAGACCTGAGAATATTGCATGTGGATCTTTTAATCTAATGATCTCTCCAGAATCCACCTTTTATTTTTTTAGTTAACTATAAAGCTAGGAATCCAAATCAAAAACACAATGATGTTTTCAATCCAAGCTATAAAGATTCAAATTCAGTCCAGTATCTCTATATTTTGATGTTTTCGTTTTTTTAATAACCATAGTCACCAATATTCTATGGCTAGGATTAATGGTAAGCCATTAAAATATTTCATAAATTTGGGCTCATAGTTTTATAGTTAACTAAAAAAAATAAAAAGTGAGTATTGGAGGATGCATTAAATCTCAACATCTAGGTGAATTGCTCTCACATCCAAGGTTTTTTACTGATAAAATGCATGAGAAACTAATTAGAAGATATTGAATGATTAGGCACTGGATAGAGATTGAAAGTCATAACCTTTTAGTATTTACTGATTGCTATAGCTTGCACTAGGTAGCAGTACTGTGTTGAAAAACCTGAGAAAAATAACAAAAATGTAAAAATTCAATCATACTTTATAATCGTTTATCTTGTTTATAAGGTTATGTTTTTAAAATTTGTGGGTTAATTTATGATAGGTAACTAAATAGATCATAATTAAGAGATTAAATTTTGAAAAATAGCCAGGACAGCAATACTATTTGATTATAAATACATGCAATGCTTGTTTTAATTTTATTATGTTGTAATTACAAAGGCAATTTAAGTTGTAATTTCATTAAAAACAGATCAGACTGACTTTTGGAGGAAAACATTTTCCAGTTAAATCCATAGTGATGAAAACCATGGCAAATATCCAACAAAGCAAATAGAAGAAAGTCAAAAAAGGTATATCACTGTTCAAAGCATTTATTAACTACTAAACCATATATTATTACAAAAAGATTACTATTTATTATAAAGTTCAAAATGGAACACCAGACTTAAACAAGTATTAGAGATGATATTCCCAATATGTGGGTTTGCATCAAAATTTTTCTAGATGGAGTCCTTTTAAAATATTCACTTTTGAAAGCACTTGGAACTTTCTAGATGATCAGATTTAATTTCTGAATGTGTTTCTCACTGATAACCATAACCGATTAGCAACAAGTACTTAATACCGTTTTATTGTACTGGAAATTATATAAAAGAAAAAAAAAATTCCCCAAAATTTAACTTTTAAATTGAGTATAATTTAAGTAATGACATTGGTCTTGCAATTCTAAACAGAAAGTCAAGAGAAGAAAATTTAAATGTTCAAGCAATAAAAAAAGACAGTCTTATCATTGCAGATGTGTATAGAAATAATATATTTTTATTTTATTTGACTGCTCAACACATGTTTTATAAGTGCTGACTTTTGAGTTAGTATTTTAGATCTAGTTTCTAAAAACCCAGCCCTATAAGGTTGAAACAAATTGGTCTGGACATAGGGTCAACAATAGAGATTTTGAATTCTTTCTCTTTCAGCACTTATAAAAACAAAACTTGTTTAGAGCTATTGGTAAGCTCCATCTAGGGATCATTTAAATGCAAGTTTAAAAGCAAGTTATGAAATTTATAACTTGTTTTATTAATTATTATAAGTATACCTTTGATGGATTTTGCGATGCTATATTGCAGAGGCTATTACTATATGGTGAAATTGAGCTGAGTTCAGACTCATATAGCTATCTGGTTCTGCAAAGCTGGATTTGAAGAAATTTACATGTCTGAAAAGTCCAGACTTTCAAATTGATAAAAACATGCTTTATAAGTGCTGACTTTAGAGTTAGTATTTTAGATCTAGTTTCTAGAGACCCAGACCTCCACTGAGATGAGCCATAAGCTCAAAACAAATTGGTCTGGAGGTAGGGTCAACAATAGAGATTTTGAATTCTTTCTCTTTTGGCACTTATAAAAACAAAGCTTGTTTAGAGCTATTAGTAAGCTCCATCTAGTGATCATTTAAATGCAAGCATAAAAGCAAGTTACAAAATGTATAACTTGTTTTATTAATTAATTATATATATATATATATTGCAATTTCAAATCAAGTAAAATAGATTTATGAATACAAAATTAGCACATTTTATTTTTAGTTTACTGATAATAATTTATACACAAAATGTATATGTAAGTAATGACTTTGAATACTTCTCCATCATGTATCCCTACTAATGAAAATTATTAATACTCAACTTCTTATACTGTCTTTCTACTGGTCAATCTGAGAAAAATGACGTGCTGATTTGAATAAATAAAGAGCACCATCTATAATTTTAATACTATAGCACTATAATGAATCACATGAATAATGTATTCTCCATGACAATGGCATAAACGCTAGCTGTTTTTCACATGGTAATTAGCTATAAATGTGTAATAATAAAGGAACAATTAATTATCATGCCCACCAAATAATAAAATGTAACCCTCATGAAATGGGACAGTTGCCTTTGTTACCACTTGCTATAAGCTTTAAATTTTTATTCTAATATTAAACCATTATTATTTATCAGAATATAATAAATTTGACCTCATTTGATAGATACTTTTGTTTAGAAAATAAATAAAATTTTAAAATATCACATTTTATATTTGGAATTTTTAACCAAAACAAACCACCATTTTATCATTCAACTGCCAGGAGGAGCAGATTCAAGTTGCAATATGAATGAAATCTTCTTTGTCAATATTTGTTTCTAAAATCTCAATGAATAATTATTAATATCTAATAAATCTATCAATTTATGCCTTAAAAATTTAAAATATTTTAGTAATTTTACAAAATTGCTATATTTTTAACAGACTATCTTAGTGATGTATATTTCTGAAATAATATTTATGTGTCATCATAATTTTTCATATCAACATTACTCAGAAAAATATAAACTTTTATATTTAAAAGTGAAATACTTTTATAGAAAATAAATATGTAATTATATAATTCTTGATTTCTAATAATTATAATTCAATTATTGTGCAAAAATAATTATAAAATTTCCAAAAAATCAACTTTTTAGTCATTCATAATATTTTCACAAAAAACTATTGCCAAGTTTGAGACTGCCAAAAATACAATGAGTACTCATCAGTGGGGTGCTTTCCATATTTTGAAATTTTTACTTTTTAATTATTTTGATATCTTCACAATTTTTTTTGAGATTAAAATATTAGAAAAAAATATGTGAATTTTAAAGTCTGAAAAAAAAAAAAGATTCACAAAATCTATTAGTAGAGGGTAAAATATGCAAATTCAATTTCTTGACTTCCTGACTGATAAAACTTTGGTCTATAAAACTTACAAGTTAACATAGTATGCTATCACTAATGATGCATAGAAAAAAAGAAGAGATATTCAAAGATTTGAAATTTTAAATAAAACAAAATATTTTAATAAAACAGTAATAAAAACTTAAATGGCAATGCTAAAAAAAAGTTTTACTACCCAATATATTTTTATAAATTTTGTTATAAAAATAACTTTATACCATATTTCATTGAAATAATCAATCTTATGCTGTACATTATAGTTATTCTGCTAACATGTAAAATAAAAATATCGAAAATCTATCAGAAAAATGTATACATGTAATAAAATAAAAAATGCTTACAATATAACCTATACTATCATCAAACCACAGATAAGACTAATAAATAAATTTACAAAATGTTTTATATATATATATAATATTAGTAAATAAAAATAATTGATTATTGAATGTAATTGAACACAAAAAAAATTGATCACCAGCATTAATGTTTGCACTCAGAAATAAAAACATAATACTGTTTAACACTCTTTTGAATTGTCACTTACCCACATGAGATTGCTTCTAGATTTCTTTGGAGTTTCAATTCAGTGTTCAAACTTAGGAATCCATCTTTTTTTATTTGAATATATGCCTTCCATTCTTTTAGATTTCTTGTTTTTTATACAGTTCTCTTTGAATTTTTACTATTTTAACTATCACTTTGCATTTATTTTCTTTCTCTTTTTTTTATTTAATAAAATTTCCAGTTCTATACAGAATATCAGAACTAAGTATTTGGCTGTTGATCAGATATGTCTACAATTTAGAAAAATTATTTTAAGCTCAAGAAGGTTCAACAGTCTTTCATTTGTCAGGCTTCAAGGAGATTCCCATAGAAGTAGATTTCATAATAAACTTACATCCTAGCAATGGATACATCTGATACAGTTATTAAGTCCCTTGCTCATTCTTAAATTTTTAATAATACAATGACGTTTTTCACAGTGTTATGGTTGTCTCTTCTTAGTCTGCTTAAACTATCAGAAAATATTTTAACTTCATGGAGTCTAACGATTCAATTATAGGATAAACTTGACTTCCCATACATTAATCCATTAAGATCGACTTTCGTGAATTGGTTAAAATCTTTGATCTCTTCCATTGTTTGAAACTCAGTTTTAAATATCTTCTCAACTTATGACATTATCCAAATTAAATAATAAATCATTATTTTTGATAAACAATTAATTTCACTGCACCTGTCTGATTTTAAAAATTAAACAACTAAATTTAAACTCATTTAATTCTCCCTTTTTTACAAAACAAAATAATTGCCTTTAATTAATTTATATTTGATTTGTAAGACAATTAAAAATAATTAATTTGCTTTGTAAAAAAAAAAAAAATAAATGACTGAATTTTTTTAGATTTTCATTCTTTTAAAATATAAAAAGAACTATTTCGTATACAATCTTCCTACATTTAATCAAAATTGCATAAGTATTTAAAGTTAATAAATTTGTCAAAATTTAAAATGTGTACTAAGTTTGTCATATTTTGTTATTATATTTTATTTTCATTAATATTCGTTTACTTGTAAGTTTTATGTTATTTAGCATTCACTTTTTTAATTAAAAAAAATGGTAATTTATATCAGAAGACTTTTGGCTCAACATATTTATGCGCAGAACATGTGTATCCACACAATACTTATGGTGTAGATGAACTTGGGTGGTTTTTATATGACCGCGGTCTGAGGTTGAGGGTATTTTTGAAGCTTCATAAGAGTTTGTTTTTTAACTTTATATATATTAAATTTTTATAAAGGGATTTTTATAAATTGGTGTTATTATTGGTTTTTTTTTTATATATTTTTTTTTTTTTTTTATTGGTGTTTTGGAGTTTTTTTTTTTTGTGGTATTATTATATTGTGTTTATTGATTTTGTCCTTCCTATTGTTTTTGGGATAGATGGGTGGGTTTTTTGGTAATTTTATAGTGTAAGATTTTTTTTTTTTTTTATTATTGTTAATAAAAAAAAAATGGGTTTTTTTTTCTACCCCTACCAGAGAAGGAGGGGGGGTGGGGGGGGGGGGGGGGTTTTATTTTTTAAAAATAAAAAAAATATATATATATATTGCAGTTACTCATACCTTAGGATACAGGGAGAACATTTAATTAAATCAGTATTTTGTCACATTCTTTGTAACAGTATATATATTTAAACAAAAAAATATATTTTTGAAACTTTAACTTTTTGAAAATAAAAAGGTTTAGAGGTTAACAAGAATTAATTAACCAACAAAACAACTATGAATAATGCATTGATGATGATTAGAATTTATTGAAAGCACCATCTTCATCACAGAACTAATCACTCTATCTTTATCATTTAATAATTTCCCATAATGTTATTCTTCATATCACAGATAATGAATAGATGTCCATTTATCATCCTTGCATACCAAATAGTGAAGTTTAACTTGGTATGCTAATACTAATAATGCACATAAAAGAAGAAAGATAGCCCCACACTTTAAATTTAACAAAGCAAAAATTATTTTAAAAAAGCAAAATAATAATGAATACTAAAAGATTTGAATACAGTATAATTAAGCATTAAACATCACATGATCACCATTTCTTATGCTTAAAACAGGCAAAACTCTCTATATGTATTGTCACTCAGTGCAAGCCAAATAATCAAAGGATTCCAGAAGGCTTGTACATAAGCTGATGAGTTTGGATTGAAAATATTATAGGGTTTTCAATTTAAGTCTCATAGTTTTGTAGTTAAGTAGAGATAAAAGGTGACTGCTGGAGGGTTGTATTAGATCCTAAGATCTAGGCGCAGTGCTCTCAGATCCAAGGCTCCTCACTGACGAAGGCCACAAGCCGGAAACTAGTCTGGGGATATTGGGTGAGTAGGCACTAGATGGAGATTTTATGCACAAGCCTTCTGACATCCATTGATTACTCAGCGGTGTGCACTGAGTGGCAATACATATAGAGAATTTTGCCTGCTTTAATAATTAAGCATTTTTGTTATACATAATATCCAATAAGAAAATATATAGTAAATGATTAAAAAACATTTACTATTTTTTAAAACAAATAATAATATTATGAGAGGATTTTCTGTAGAGAAACATCGATTTTAATTATATTCATTGTTATAATATCACAACATCATATTGAGCTACTTCATATCAGATAGCTGGGCTTTTCACGAATAGGCCTTCATTTCATGTGTATTTTTGTGCATTTAAGGATTACTATATAACATAGAAATCAAACACAGACTTTCTGTAAAGAAATTAAGATAATGAAATTACACAGACATCTATATTTAAAACCATACCTTAAACGTGTTCAACCTATCATATAATATAAATTAAAAGGGGATGATTATTTTCAAAAGTATCTAACATGATTTATACTATATACTAATATGAAATCTTGCAACAATATTTCATGTTTTTACATTCTGCTAATATTTCTTCAACCGCCTCTTACGAGGCATCTCGTTGACATCTGACGTCACTCTAACTCTGCTAGTTCTTATGCTAAAATATTTGTTTGACAGGTATTGATTAGGTTTTTAAAAGTTCTGTAAGATGGTGCCCTCTTCCGAATTATTTTACAAGTAAAAAATCAAAAAAACTGCATTTTAAACTAAACAAAGAAAGAACCTTGTCAGTAATTGGTTGTCAGCCAGCTCTCAGCCGAAAAAGACATTCTGATTGGCTGGAAAGAGCAAAGAAACCGCCTGATCAAAGAAAATAAAGAAAAACGCTGAGATTTTCATTTCAAATGCAATTTAAGTATTAAAAAAATATAATTTGAGAAATTAAACTAGTTTTTTAAAAAATATACCAAAAAAACAAAATTATTTTCGAAAAATATTGAAGATTTTAGTAAAAATATTTAAGATTTAGCAAAAAGAAATCTTTACTTTTCGATAACGTAAAATTGAAAAAAAGCATTTGTGTCAGCACTTTTTTGTTTAGACATTCGCTTTATATTTGCCGAAATTGAATATATTTTATAATAAATAAATAGCAATTTATTTTTGAAAGAACCTTTGTTCTCTTTCATAACCTGAAAAATTAGTAATATACTTTTTATAAACGTATCTGAATTGAATTTAATATTATAGGCGAATATATTTTAACAATAGGCTTTGTCTTCAGTTTGTGAGTTGGCCAATTAAAAGATTTGATTTCTACCTCATACAACCAATAATATAATTAGCGGTTTAACTACTTCCGGTTTTTCGGCGACGATTGCGCTCGTTAATGTTCGTTTGTTGAAGTTCGTTTTTCTGTTTAAAATTACGGAAAAACTATAAGGACTACGCATGCGCCTATACCATAATTCTCTTCGTTGTTTTTTCCTCTTTTCGTAGGTAGTCGCCATTTTTCTGTACGTTAAAAAATAAAATTTTTATTAATTTTTTTGCGAATAAGGTCAATTTTTTTAAAAATTTTTTTCACAATTTGTTAGATTAACGGAAACAAAAGTACGCAAAATAAATGAACGGGACATGATGGCCTCTGATACGGATTATTCCAGCGGTGATGAATTTGTCCCATATAAGCCCTTTGACTCCGAGGATAGTATTAGTTGTAGTGATCTTGAAGAATATTTTTCGTCATCAGAAGAAGAAACTCCTTTACCAGCCCAAAAGAAAAAAACTATGAGTGCTTTTCTGGATGATATCAATACACCAGGCCTGTCAACAAGTGTTCCCAACAATATCAATCGGCCAGGCCCTTCATCTAGTAACAGTAATCTGTGTCCGAACGTAACCTGCAAACCTGTGAATGTAGAGAATTTTACTAAAACTCCAGGTTTGAAGTTTTCTATAGTAGGTAAGTATTCAATTTTAGATTTTTTTTTAATGTTATTTGATAAAAAACTTTTATCAACTATTATCGAAGAAATACTAATAAATATGCCACTCAAGAAAAATGACTGACTGATTTTTTTACTCTGTGATAGGTAGCATATATGAAAGGTAATGTTTTTATTATTGTTTTTTTTTTGTTGGTTTGTTTTAGCTACCAGCACAATGGATGAATGGTTGACACACTGATTCAAGACTATTTACAATTTATTCCTCTCTAGCAAATTGATTGTATATAATGCAGTAATTTTTTTCTGTTTTTACTAATTTTTGTTTTACTAACATGGTTTTCATTGTTTTTGTTTTACTAATTTAGTTTTTATTTGTTGTTTTATTAACTTGTTTTTTTACTAACTTCATTTTATACTTTATAGGCATATGACTGCCTGATTGCCTTTCTTATTAGAATTTTGTTTCAGCTTCATTACTGATTACTTTTTCCAATTGGTAAACAAGATCTGGCATGATGAAATATTTTGCATATTTATATTAGCATATATGAACAGGTATGCTTCTCTGGAAGACGTATCTTGGAAGAGGTAGAATATAAACATTTTTTATATAAATATCTGCCATAGAACCTTTTTAGTAATCATTGTCTGCCTCTTGAAATGAGAAATTTGTAAATTGTTTTCTGTATTGGCAATGATTATTCAGTATGATGATGATGTTATAAACAAGGTTGGTTTATCCAAAGTCTAAAATCAAAATAGTGCATCTTGTTTAACAGGCTTTTGAGTTTTCCCATAACCATTAGCAGAACTTTCATGATTCATACATATACACCACTTTTATAATATACATATACCTGTACTATGATGATGATGATGATGACATTTTATTTTTTTATTGTATTTATAATGGTAAGTAATAATTTTCCACTTCCTTCATTATTTTTATATTCTGTTAGAATTTTAATTTTTTTATTTTTTATCTTTTATTAGGGAGAACTCTTTTCTTCCAGGCGCCTTGACAATTTGCAACAGTTGGGGTAGAAGATAAAAATGAAGAACTCTTATAGGAACATTTTCGGACATTGTAAAGCTATGGATTATCTCAGGTAAGACTTATTATATATCTTTAGAAAGATTTTTTTGTGAGGAATACAAAGAAATTATCACTGAAGATGTAATTTGCATTTTAATTAATGTTAATTTCCAAATTATGAACAAACAATAAAATAATAATTATTTCGGTTGTGAAAATTTCTTTTTTTCCTTATTTTTTATATAGTTATCACTATTTATTTTATGCTTATTGTTTTCCTTAGTTTTTCTAGTTTCTAGCAATGTAATTGTTTTTGCTCTAACATAATTCAAACTGAAGTTATTGTGAAAATTGTGTATCAGGCCAGTATTTTAAAAAGTTCAATATGGCGGCTTGAAGCTGAAGTAGTTAAGGGATATAGTATATTTTATTTAGTGTGAAACATCTAATAGACATATTCTTATCAAGCAACTAATGCAGACCACGCAGACCGCGGATTATTAAATCCTATTCAGAAATTTGTTTACATTTATTGCAATTATTTATGTTAGTTCTTTTATTTTAGAATTAATGGCATCGACAACATATAATGAAGAAAAATAATTATCATAATTCCGAATTACAATTTCATCAGTTTATGCAAGTATGAATAACTTACTTAGATTTTTGATTCATTAGACTGATGAAATCGTAATAAGTTAAAATATCTATTGACTCTTTTATTAAAGTGTAGTTCGTATATTTTCCCTTAGTTATAAATATGTCTATTGTTTTAGACCCCAAGGGTCTGAACATATAATATCAATATAACATAAGAAGTTTGTTTATTTATTATATTTTGTATGTATCTTCATATTTCATTTACAAATTGGAAATAGATTATTATTATTATTATTATTATTATTATTATTATTATTATTATTATTATTATTATTATTATTATTATTATTATTATTATTATTATTATTATTATTATTATTATTATTATTATTATTATTATTATTATTATTATTATTATTATTATTATTATTATTATTATTATTGATAAACAGAGCAAAACTCTCCATACAGTATTGCCACCTGTGCTAAACAGAGTAATCAATGGATGCCAGAAGGCTTGTGCAATACTGTATGGAGAGTTTTGCTCTGTTTATCAACAATTAATGTGCTAGTATAAGAAATGTGATCATGTGATATTATTATTATTATTATTATTATTATTATTATTATTATTATTATTATTATTATTATTATTATTATTATTATTATTATTATTATTATGTATTGCTGAATTAGGGATTGATTACCCTATCAATTAAAATATATATTTGTAAATAGTATTCAATGAGCATAAATTATTTAGTATCCAATCATTGTATTGTACTTTTCCATATTGTAAGAGCTAGCAAGTATCACTAAATAATTTCTGTAAATAATATATTGGTTTAAGTGAGGAAATTTGGATAAGAGATGGAAAGTCTCTTATTCTACTTAGGATAATTCTATGTTTGATTAATTTATTAACTTAATTTCAATAGAGTCTCTATCTCACGGGCAGCTCAATTCATATAGCCATACTTCATATCGTTACAATATGTATATTTGTAAGCACACACAAACAGAATGTTACTGTTATTTGCATCTTAATTAATCAAACCATATATCACAGGATTAAAGTTAAATAGGAAACTCATTTCCCATTTCCTTAAAAAAAAAAAATTCTCAGTATATGGAGTTATTTAAAAATAACGATTTTCAATTGTAAAAATACACAGGAAGTTTATAAATTTTGATTTTATTATCAAGTTGTATTTTTACAATATGTTAAAAAATATAACAATATTATTGTTTTATAAACTAATGTATGTACAAACATTTATAAAAATAAAATCCTTGATAATTTTTTTTACCAAGTTTTTTTTTTGACATATTTTAAAAAAATATATCTTGTATTTATTTTTTTTAAAAATCTAAAAAACAAACATTTTGTTTAATCTTTATTAAATTGTAGGATAAAGTCAAAAAATGTTCCTCAGAGATTTTTTTTTAAAGCTTCTTTTTAATAACGATTAGTTTCATCACAGATTAAGAAAGAAATAAGTTTTTTTTTTTTCAGAATGTAGTTAAAGTGCATCATAGATTGCGAATGTCTGAAGAACAAGATCTATGGATCGCCACTTTGATTGTCATTTCCGGTTGGGACTTTTTATAAACCCCAGAGCAATTAACCATTTAAATATTTTTATGTAGTAAAAATAGAAAAAAAAAAAGAAAAAAGAGATAATTTAACGATTTAAATTATTATTACTACTTTTAAACTGATTATTTTCTTAAAATAAACGTTCCACCATCAGATTTTCAATGAAATGGATGGCCGAAGAGTTGTGGGTTGGAGTAGTTTGAAGCCTGTCCATTAAAGTATGAAGATTGGCTATCTTAATATAAAGCTGAGCACTGATTGTATATATGTGTGAAGATAGTAATTTGGACCAACTGATGATTGCTGGTTTAGCATGAAATACGTATATTGGTGATTATTTATCTTTTCAACGTGTGTGTAATCAGGTGGGTCAGCAATATGAGATGGCATGGTGAGTTTAGGGTCGTGTGAAAGTCTGAGTTCGAATCCCTTAAATATTACATTATATATGTGCAGGTGTATGTAAGCCTGTACAGTGTATTAAAAATGTAAATTTATTTGGTTTTGTTTAAAAACTTTTATTATAAATGCGTTTAATTTTATTTGCCTATAAAATCAATCAACTTGTAGAATAATTAAATGTTTTCAAAAAAATTCAAACTTTTTTTAAATCTTTCTAAATGTATTTAAAATTGTTAGTAATAAGTCACATGTTCGTATAGAACACAACGTTTTGAATTATATGATCTCTTTTTCAGATAGTTCAGGCAGATTTGAACTATTAATCTTTAGATATCACGAGTACTGAATTGAATGTGATGCTTTATCTAATTACTTCTTCCAAAACAATAGTTAGTACAAAATTTATATACTTATGTATGAGAACTCTATGGAAATTTGCATTTTATCTTTTAATTACAAAATATTAATGAGTGATTCCAAACATTATGGGTTATTGCATTGGATTAACTTATAGGATTATTTGCCATTACCGCACACTTTTCCTATCAAACATATGTCCATTGGTATACACATAGTTTTCTACATTAGATATGTTTGCATTTTTTTCTTACCATTACTTTATATTCTTTTAATAATGTTTCAGTGGGGAAGCTAGTTTTGTCAGTATGTGTTCTTTCAAATTTACATGTCATTTTGTAGGCAAGGTTCTTACTTTTCAACATATCAACATTTCAAAAGTAGATCTCATATGAAGATCTTATTTAATATGTCTACCATCCCTGCTATGCATAGATACACTAAATTATCGATCCTTTATTTATTTAAAATTTTATTTTGTTATCTATTTAGATAAATAACAATTTTATATGTAAGTTAGATTTATTTTGGACTTATTTCCCCCCAATTCATTGTTTTTTAAACCAACATTGTTTATTTACTCCACTCTGTAACGATAGAATAATTTCATTTTGATATTTGTGTTATAATTGTATATATACACAAAGTATTTTTTATGCATGTGGATTTTCTGTAAAACAATAGTTTTGATTGTATCATTTGTACCGGTATAAATCCACCACGCTTACTCATACACAGTACCCGAGTTCAAACCCAGTCCACGTTTAAGAATAAATTCCAAAACGCCAACGAAATTCAAACCCAAACCCTGGTATGACCAACCGATGATGACTTTACAACAGCACGGGGTTATCCCTTTACTAGCTCAACTCAGAACACAGACTAAATTACTTACAGTTTTATATATAGATCTATTATACTCTGGATATCGGTACGGTCATTAATGTAATGTATATATTTAAGTTGCCAATACAGACAGTAGGTGACTAAATAGACTTCGAGAGTAATGAGGTGGAAGACACAAAATTAGAGTAAATAAATTGTTTAATAACAAATAGAAAGCATAAAAATATAGTATTCAAAAGTACGGTAAGATTTCCATAAATATTCTATTATAATTAGCTACTAGTCTTTAGTAATCATTTTACCTGGTAAACAAACTCATACCAATATTTGTGTAGTGAAATGATTGACAGGTGGCTAAGGGAATCAGAGCATTTGAGCATTGAAAATATTTATCTACGATTTTTATTAAGTTATTTTATTCGAATAGATTCGAACCGTTGCGTGTACGAATAGTTGGAGGGTGGTTTCGTATAACTATGATATCTAAGATTGATGTACTAGTGGTTGCCTAGATTGAAGAGCCCTACAGTAATCACTTGCGGTGCATCAACGGAATACCGGGCGGCTTGTACTTTGACAAGGCTTAATGCCCCCAAGTAGCTCCGGGACACTACAACCAGCCGGGATCATTTTGAAACCCGGTGATCCAAGAGATAACCTGGGAAAGAATTGCTTTCTTCCCCAGATGGTAGTATGGCGAGACGCTAACTTCGGCGAAGGGAAGGCATTGCCACAGTCATCGAGGACGAGTGCTTGAAGTGGATTTGAAAAGGAATTATACCAAACCTGGGTAATCAATTCGTATATTTCTGCGCAACAGGCTGATATAACTATTCCAATAAAACATGGCGGAATCAAACTGACCGCGAAAGCAATAATTAATTAAGTTTACTCTGAAACCCCTAACTCCCCCAGGTCGTTCAGGCGGTAGCGATTATAACAAATTATACACTGAGAACTATTTCTCATTTCATGTAGGAAACTAAGATAATAAACTTAAAACCCTGTACATATTTAAGATTGAAGTATCGGTTACAATAGTATGACAAAACTAACAAAAAAAAACATAATAAAGTGATTTAATATCTGCCAACTCAATATATGAAATAATCTTTAATTTAACAACGAACTTCCTTTTAAAATAACTATAATCAATATTATAAACTAGCTTTAAACAGAGTTGGGAAATATTTCTATTGGCATCGTTTGTTTATAGCATAAGTAAATAAAAGAAAAAAAATATAAATGTCTTCATTTGAATTATTATTAGTAGATACAATATTTACAAACTATTTTCTAAAGACTAGAGCAGAGGAAAAGGAGAAAAGAAAATTTACTGACAGGTTTGAAACAGTAGCATTATAAACGAAACAAAAAAACTTACATGTGATTCATTTGATTGACAGATTAACTTATAACATTAAGCTCGGGAGAAAGTTAAAAGTTCATGTAACACAGTTACCCTTCCTTCTTCATCCGGCTTGGCTTCTCACGATGGTATTTCTGACGAACGTAGGCGCGCATTTGAAATCTACTTGGAAGGCATAGTCAATTTGGAGATTGGAAGCTGGAAATTGTGAAGCACATAAAACATGATCAGTCAGCAGCACAAAGATTCAAATTGGCGGGACAGAGATCAGCTCCTGACACTTAGCCCATCGACATTACGGTTTACTGGTGGACTTCTTAACAAAAGTTGGAGAGATTTCTCTAGCAACTGCTTTGCTGTTTTTGAGACGATCTACTCCCAGCCACGTCAAAAGTTAGAATGTTAGTTTTCTCTACGATGGCCACGGTTGACCTTTCTGTCTGGGTTTTGTTTTAGGCTCCGCCTACTTTTCTCTAGCCTTCAGCAATCCAGCTTGACCATACAATATCAATTATCCATTTCCATTGTTCTGTTTTCAGCTATCTTTAACTTTAATACGTAATTTTAAATTGACAAAGTAATTACAAATATAAATTCCTTATCTAATTTCGAATACAACTCAATTACTCTATACATTTGTACAATACAGATTTTAATTAAAACCACTGATCAAAGGAATGTGACTTTTGATCAGTATTTTTAAACGACTTTGTATAATTCTAAAAGGCTAAAATTTAAGCAAATACACCCGCAATGAAACTTTTAAATTAAGTTGATATAAATTCACAAACCACGCACACACGAATATTATTTCATGATTTGTGACATTTATGCACGGAATCTTTACATATTTATTTACAAAACATAAAATATATATAGCTCAATTTTTGTGACTTGAAATGGAAAAATCCCATTGCGGGCGAACAGTAGTTCGAATTACCGTACTTAAACACATGAAACTAAGATCGGTTCTTCGATCTGTCTGTTTCACATTATGTAAGAGTATGATTTTTTTGTTGTAATTCTATTGTAAATTTAAATGAAGGAGATGTGATACTAATTTGTATCCAGAATGCTTATAATAATGCTTTATCTTATGGCCATATATTGAATGTATCTTTGAAATGGTAAGATTAATGCTAATCAAGGATGAAAGTAGTGAATTTATAACCACACTTAATTTTGTTGGAAGAATTCTGTATAATATTAAAAATTTATTGTTGTTTATACAGAATGTTAACAGATATATTATACTACCAATAGGAAAATTACAATTTTCTTCTTCTCCTTTTCCTTATGCATTGATTTCTATATTTACATATCATACCATTTCAAATCTTCTTATACACTTAACAATACTATTTTTTACATCAAAACTTTACTCTTACAATTTTGACTACATAAATATGTGTACAAAATGTATTAATTGTATGATTATGTATTTGGATATTGTAGCTCTGATGATGATTGCAAAACAGTTGAAATTGTAAGAGTAAAGTTTAGGTGTAAAAATAGTATTGTTAAGTGTGTAAGAAGGTTGTAAATGGTATGAATAGGAAGAGTTGTTACCAATTGTAAACTGTTTTTATTTAATCTTTCTTTACAATAGACAATGTTTCATCACTGAATATATTTATGTAATAATTATTAAAAGTCAAAAGTTTACATTATTACACTAGTGTTTTGTACATATATATTTTATTTTCAAAAATAAAAGATGACAATTTCTAATTTAGTATTAAAAAAAAACCATGGTGTTCTGATCATCTCACCTCATCATGACACTGTCTTAGAATAATTTGAGAGATTCTAATACTAGAAAGGCATTTTAATATTTTAAATAGAATTTGATAGATTTATCAGAGGTTGACATTTATTCATTCATATTTTAAATATAAATTTCAATTAAAAATATTTCATTTTCAGAATCACTCTACAATGCCAAGTATTCAATGGTGAAAGCAACTTTTGTTGTTATTAAAATTACTTTTTTTAATGTTTTCAAAGTTCAAAAATATTTTTTTAGAATTTTGTTTATTTAAAATTCTATATTTTACCAAATTAAGCCCAATTTATTGAACTTCTGATATAGAATAGTGGTTTAATACTGAAATCAAAAGTTAATTGCTTACCAAAGGTCTCAACAAGAAGAACAATTAAATTTATCAGAGTGCTAAAGGATTAAAATTTAAATAAATTATTTTATATCTGAAACTGCATGTGTATCTATATCTATATGAGGGATGATCCAAAAATAACTGGAATCGTTCTCTGATTTACACACCTGTTGTAGTGCACATTTCTGCTATTATATAAATCTTGCAGGAACCATTTTGTATCAATTTTCCAAATGAAATCACCATGTGAATTCATGGAATCACACAACACCTTGTTTAGTAAATTATCAATTTTTTAATAATGATTGAATAGTTCAATAACATGAAATTCTGTCTTTGTTTACAGAAAATGTGAAGGCAAAAAGGTGTAATGCTTTTAACAGATTACAAGAAAGCTGATATCATAAAAATACAAGTTTATGAGTGGTTTAACTGAAAAATTAAAATTACCATGTCTCTAAAAAGCATCATACATGAAGTCCCAAGTCAAAACAATGATGATTTCTTTTTTTTTTGATGCAAGGGACACTTTTATCTCAAATTTAATTTGTAATGGTTAGGCATTTTATCTGAAAATTCTGAAACATTTATGTCATGTGGTAAAACATAAACATCTTGTTTTGTGACAAAGAAAAGAATGCAAACTTCACCACAACAAAGTGTGATCTCGCAAAACCTTGAGTGTGAAATATTTGTAAATTAAATTCAACATTATTCAGCTTATTTTGCCACCATATTTATTCAATCTCAATTTTTTTTAAATTTCTCTAATGAAAAAATATTTTAATTTTTTATGTGGACTTAGAAGTGGTGGGAAAAATGAAAAAGATGTTAAAAGGCATCATTTTGCAAGTACTTCTGGACTACTTTGAAAAGTAAAAAACATTACTTAACCAGGGTATTGCATCAAATGGATATTTATTTCAAAAAGATTAAATTTATCATTAATTTACAAAAATATTTTCTCTATTGTTAGTGGAAATGCAATTGTTAGATAAATGTCCAAAAATAAATTCAAATCTATTTCCAATCTGGAAATTGATTTGATAAAAATGTTAACAGCTAACTAAAATCAATTAGCTTTGTTTTAAATTTTACTTTAATTTAAAAATTCCTTTTTAATCATGAAATAAAGTAATGTTTCCATCCCTTTAATTATTTTTGGACAGTCAACGATTGCATCTTTCATCTTTAATTTTTATGTAGTTATATGAAGGAAAATATTTATAAAATAAATAACATATAGTTAAGAAAACAAAATTAATGTATGTATATATCTGAGTCGCATCCATAAAAGTTAATATTTAAAATTAAAGAAAATTTTTATTTGAGATTTATATTTATAAACTTTTATAGACACTTCTCAGAAATATACATATAGTTTATATACATGTGACAAAAAAAAAAACAGGATGAAATGTGGGTTAAGTTGTAGAACAATGAAGCTCGATCTTGGGCTAAGATCGACTGCTACAATATATATATATATTCTGGCAAAAATTGAACAATATGACTAGAGATTGTGAAGAGAAGCTATAGAAATTTTTAAAAGGCTTAAGAGCTTATAGAAAAAAATAAGAATTAAAGGAAAATGAACAATATTTGGAAAAAGCTATTGGAGGGTAAAATATTTTTTAAAACTCTTCAACCAATAGATTAAATCTCACCCTTGTGATTGTACTGAAACATTAACATGGAAGCTTCCTAAAATAATACTAAGAATTCATCATTTATCCATGAAAATATTAGATAAAGTAGTCTGACTATACAATAGATATATGAAATAAAAAAGTAAGGAAAAAATAATGAAATTAATTTCAGTTTATAAAGATTAAATGAGATCAATGCAGTTAGTTATTATATTAACTGACAACCCCAATGATTTTAAAAGGATTATGAAAACTGACCTAAGATGAAACCCGGCAATATATAAATAATATTGTTTTAAAGATAATTAGATAGAGAATTCATATATTCCACTTAAAATCACAAATTCTTAAAAAATTAATGTTATAAATAAAAATATCCAAGTCAGAATTAAATTTTTTTTGTATTGTCACAAGTCTATTTCTTTTTTCTATTTGTGTCTTATCTGTCAAGTATCAATTTTTTTTAAATAAAAAAAAAATAGAATTAATTTAATTTTCCAACTTTGCTGCACAAATAAATAGATAATCTATTTTTATTTAGATAATTTATTAAAAATATATTACTTATCTATTATTAATTAGAAGTTTATGTCTTATCAAGTAGTTCTATGTATAAGGACAAAAGAGAAAGTTAAATGAAATTAAAAAAAAAAAAGTAAAGACAAGACAAAAAAAATCTTATATTTTATTTTTTCATTAAGATAATGAAATGTTATTTTGGGTATTAAAAAATTGCAATTAATTAATACTAATTAGTTGATGACAATAAAAGTAATTAAAACAGGAAAAACTCTCTATACAGTAGTGCCACTCAGTGCAAGCCAGAGTAATCAATGGATTCTAGAAGGCTTGTGCATAAAATCCCTATCTAGTGCCTACTTATCCAATATCCACAGACTACCTTTTAACTTGTGGCCTTTGTCAATGAAGAGTCTTGGATCTGAGAGCACTGCACACAGATCTTAGGATCTAATGCAACCCTCCAGTCATCTTTTATCTTTACTTAACTACAAAATTATGAAAATAAAACTGAAAACACAATAATATTTTCAATTTTAACTTCATTCCCTGCCAAGCTCTTATGGGTTTAACTCCGTTCCTTACCCTTTCCTTTTTTTTTATTTTTTTTTTGTTGTTTTTTAATAAAGATCCATCTCAAAATAAAAAAAAAAAAAAGATTTATATATTTTAAATACTTCTTTGTTTTTTTTTTTATTTTTTTTTTTAATTTTTTTTTATAAATCTTTTTTTTTTTTTTTTTTTTTTATTATAAAAAATTAATAAATTTATAATTGTTTTTTCAATTTCAAATTTAAAAAAAAAAAAAAAAAAAAAAAAAAAAAATTAAATTTTTTATTTAAATTTTTTTCCATGGTCGTTTGGCATTTTATAAGCTGTTTATTCAGTCATTGGTTGATTATGTAAGATCATTCAATCACAGTTTGCCACAGAACATAAATTGACATTTTTTCTTTCATAGTAATTATAAAAAATACATGACTGGTGTAAGAGAATATTGTGTTTTATCAACTATTAATCAATGATGTAAGATCATTCAGCCTTAGTTTGATACTGAACTTTATGGGAAGGATTTCTTTCATGGTAATTCTGAAAAGGGTAATTGGAGTGAAAAAAAATTGTGTAAATAAAGTTGATGTTCAGTGAAATTATGCTTCTGCATAACTCTATCTAAATCCAATACATTGATATGGCACACATTCCAATATATTGATTAATATGGTAGCCAAGTTTTGTGACTCCATTTTATTTTCAAGATGCACTAAACTCTACTATATTCTCATTTTTTTGTTTATCAAATTTTGAGATTATGACTAGCCATAAATATGCCACATTACATGTTTTTGACCCATGTGGAATTTGCTGTAAGCATTTGGGCTCATATTCATGTAATTGGATGTTTAGTTTAAACATTTTTTGTTTGTGTTTAATTTCTTTCAGTAATTTCTAATTCATTATCATGTACCTGTGTTAGTTCAGCCGTTCAATTTCTTCCATTTGCTATTTTATTTGAACCTGTTCATGATTTATTTATATATTTTCCTCCAATAGTTTTGGTTCTGCTCAGGAGAATGACTTCTTTCACTCTTGATGCATTTTTGAAAGATTCATTTCATCTTTTTCAACTGAGTAAGACATACATAGCTTACATTGTAATTTTAATTTTACATATATGCACACACTTATATAAATATAGGTATACTTTAACTTCCTATATATGATATTTGGTATATTTCAAATTTCTATTCCATTACAGATTCCTAAAACTTATGACTAAAGACACGTGAAAAAGATAAATAATCCCTAAGTATATATTTTATGCTGAACAAGTACTCAAAAATTGGCTCAGATTACGATGTCTTATATTTTCATTACTTTTTAAATAATATAGATAGCAATTCATTATAGTTTGATTACCAATGTCAAATTTTCTGCAGTCACAACTTTGATACAAACCACTTTATAGAAATATATGAATAATTTTTAGTGAATATTTATTAAACTAGAGATTCTCCTCCTACCAAATATACTTTTTACTTAATTAACTGTACGTCTAATTTTGTAGAGATAGCAATATCTGAATTTCCTATTGGTAGTTTCAATAACTTTCACTATACGATTCTTGGATTAAGTAGAGATTGGTTTGTATTCCCCTTTAATAATACAAAAAAAAAATCATGTACAATTAAGGGTTAGCAGCTTATATTTATTCTATTGACGTGTTAGATTTGGAACTTGTTATTACTTTTAACACTGAATGGTTGAAAGTCCTATTTGTTTTATTAAAGATAAATTTATTTTTTAACAAATAATAAAAATTCATAAAAATAAATAATTGCTTTGCTTCAAAAAACCATATAAACAAATTAAGAAACTATATTATACAGTTTTAAAAATTTTGTATCAATATTTAATCTATATGAGTTATCTTGCCAGATAAATAGAAAATATATTAAAGATTTATATAATTTACACGTAAATATAAAGCTGATGTCTTATCAATCATCATGGAAAGTTTCCACTACTTCACTCTCTGTAATCAAGTTGTAATCTTTATTGTCTATATAAACATATTAGATTATAGATAAAGCTGGATTTCCACATAAGGAGCACTGGATTTTAGGGCAGTGCATCTGCATCTTTTAGATCTGTTGAACTTTTCCTTTAGCAGCCATCGTGAATTTTTTATTCAAATATCAAGCTACTAGCCTAAATTTAAAAATATATTAATGTTTTCAATAGAAGTCAACATGCTTGTATAATTATAATAGCTATAGACACTTGTATCATCAAAATTCTTCACTGATGAAAGCCAAAAAGTAGAAACTAGTCTGGAAATATTGAATAGGATAGCATTAGGTAGAAATTGATTAAGCACTACAATCGGTCATTTATTGATTACTAAAAATTATACTAGGTGGCATGAATGTGGTGAGAAAAAAAAAGTTTGCTGCTAAACAGCACAGTGTAAATAAATATGATGTGATGTTTAATTTTATTTAAGTTGACAATTGTTACATTGTAGCAATTGAAAGCCTGCTTCTGTAGTTTACTTATTATTTATAAATTTAAAAGAAATATAAAATTAGTGTGTTATAATAATTTATTATGTATATTGGTACAATTTATAAACGCTACTCTCCTCGCATTTACTTAAGAACAATTACAATCTTTGGATAAATATATTAATGTTTATGAATACAAATTTATTAGGCTAGAAATTATTGTGCCACATTTTCTTTTAAGATATAAAGTTTGAGACACTCTAAAAATAATTTCATCAATGTTTATTAATTATATATGCTCAGCTTTATTCTTTTAATATCCCACCCCTTTTCTCTGCAATCGTAATATACAATAATTTAATAATAAACAATAATAAAGATATTTAAAAAAGATATAATTTTTCCCAGTTAAAGAGATAGTTTTGGTGGCAAAACTCTCCATAAAGTAGTGCCACTCAGTGCAAGACAGAGTAATCAATGAATACCAGAAGGCTTATGCATAAAATATCTATCTAATGCCTACTCATCCAATATCCCTAGACTAGTTTCTAGCTTGTGGCTTTTGTCAGTGAGGAGCTTTGGATCTGACAGCACTGCATCTAGATCTTAGCATCTAATGCAGCCCTCCAGCAGCCAGCTTTTATCTCTACGTAACTACAAAACTATGAGTCTAAAATTAAAAACACAATAATATTTTCAATCCAAGCTTATTAGCTTATATGGTCATATAAGCCACAAGCTAGAAAATAATCTGGGGATGATGGATGAGTAGGCACTAGATAGGAATTTTATGCACAAACCTTCTGGCATCCATTGATTACTTTGGCTTGCACTGAGTGGCACTACTGTATAGAGAGTTTTGCCTGTTTTAAATATATTTTGAGTATTATTTAACTTTTTCCCATCACTTTATTTATTTTATTGAAATGAGAGAATAATTATCTATGACTCATTGTAAAGAAACTTGATTAATTTTTATAAACTCATTGTAATCGAGTCTTACGAAAAGGTAAAAATTGAAATTCAAACTTTCATAATGCACTAAGCATGCTTTCAATAGACCATTGCCAGAAGCATAGTGGTATAATTTATTATGCAAATGAGACTTAATATGTAAATGTAGTATTTAAATGTTCCATTTTTGACAATTGAATGCATGAATCCTTTCTGTTGATTGCATTTGGATTTTTTGCAATTGTCCAGTCCTCCTTATACTTTATTTTTCTATAATCATTTTTGGCACAAATCATTCTCACATTAGTAAGACTGAATGTATGGCCCATAGTAAGCTCATGATCAAAGAAAATCTATTTATATTCATTATTCTGTATTGTTCTGTTGCATAAGTATGTATGCTGGGTGATCCACATAGATCTATTCACCCAAAATTAACCCCCAGAGCTACAAGATGGGGCTAGTGATATTACTACATTATACATTCAAACTCAAATACATAATAGTTCATATTGACAATATTTAATTAAGAATAACATTATATGATTGTGGATTGATAGCATCTTTAAGGCAGTTGGCAAAAATCATTATTAGTCTGAAATGTGTATCCTGGATTGAATGATCACTTTTCCATAATGTGGTAATTCACAGAATATCATAAAAAATACATCAGATGGCACTTCAAAGATTTAATATCACAAAGTGAGACAAGATTTAAATCTTATATTGTTTTCAAAAACAGAAAAACATATTATAAATTCTTTTTTGAGAAAAATGTTAAATGGAAATGAACATGGAAGCATTCAAATAAAGATATAGCAGAATTGGCTTATATTTTAACTATCATAAAATATCTATTTCAATATTGTAATGTTCTTAATACATTCAATTCAAATACTGATGATCAATTAGTAAGATGTAAGATACATGTTAATGCAAAACTAGAGAGATCAAAATTATAAGAAAAACAATATTCACAGTTGATATTCCTAACTTTCAGAAACAACATTCCAGTGAATTTAAATTAAAATTTGCATATCATTTTTAAATATTAACAAAATTTGAATATGATTTAAATTTGAACAAAATCAATAGAAAGCTAACTGACATACTTTTAAAAACTGCAACAAAGGAAGCTACTACAAAAAGTATCAATTGACCAATACAAGATTTACTGAGACAACATCACATCATGCACTAAGAAAGTTGACTATTTAGAATAATGATATAAGAAAACATGATTGTGAATTTGCAAAGAAAGCTATAGAAAAGATTAAAAGTCTTAAAAGTTTAAACATCTTGGTACTAATAGAAAACTTATTTCTGCAATAAATTAAAAAATGAAATTATTGATCAAAAGAGAGATAACATCATGAAATGCATAGAAAATTTAATTCAAGGATTATATACTAATAAATAACAAGAAAATGTATATCCATAACTATTATATTTTCTGAATTGTCCGGAATGTTAAATGAAGAAGTGATATATGCAATTTCATCTATGGAAAAAAAAGAAAACCTTCAGATAATAATGGAATTATAATCAGTAGCTTAAAAAAAGCAGGTGAAGAAATATAAAATATTTTGGCAAAGTTATATACCAAATGTCTAAATACTAAATATGTACCAGATAATTGGAAAAATGCAGTTTAAAATTAACATTTAAAAATGATGATAAAGAAGATATTAAAAATGACAAATCTATCAGTCTTTTATTAATTCTATACAAAATTTTTACTAAGATAATTAAAGAAACAAAAGAACAAGCTGGATTTAAAAGTGGTTTTAGTACAGTGGATCATATCCAAATATTAAGGCAAGTTATAGAAAGAACAAATGAATATAAGTTGCATTATGCTTTGTATTTGTAGATTGTAAAAAGGCATTTGATTCTTTAAGCATTTTTTCTGTGATTAAAGCATTGGATCATCAAGATGTAGACCCGAAATACTGTCACATTCTAAAGAATATGTATAAAATGCACCAGCAATAATTAACATAATAATACTAGGAAGATTAACAGTGAAAAGGTTGCTCAATAGGGTGATTTAATTGCCAAAATATTTTATACCTGTTTTGTAAGAAGTATTTTGTGGTTTAAAATTAGAAGCTAAGGGAATAAAAGGAAATGGAGATTATTTAAGTCACCTCGATTTTGCAGATGATTTTTCAAATAATTCTTCAGAGCTTCAGAAAAGTTTGCAAGACTTATCAGATGATAGCAAATAGTAGGACTAAAAGTAAATGTTAAAAAAACTAAAGTAATGATCAATGGATTTTCTTAAAAGAAGAAAATAAAGATTGATGATGATGATTTAAAAGAAGTTAACAATTATAAATATCATAATTAGATTATTACTATAGATGAAAACATAGTGGATAAAATTAATCATACAATTAAACTTGATTGGAATGCTTTTGGAAAAAAAACCCTTAATATTAAAAGAACATATACATATGTGTTTGAAAAGAAAGTTTTTAATAACATGTTTTACCAGTTTTTTATTTATTGTTTTGAGATTTGGACACTTAACAGAAAAGCAATACAGACTTCAAACCTCTCAATAAATCATGGAAAGTATGGAAAGATGCACATTAGTAGTAACAAAAAGAGCTCAAAATTTAAATGCATGGGTGGAAGAACAAACAAGTGTTACTGAGATAATTGAAAGAATTAAGAGAGAATTGGAATTGGACTGGGCATATTACTAGAAGAGATATTAATAAATGGACAGTTGAAATCATAAACTGAATTTCAAAAGATAGTAAAAGACCCAGAAAGAGACCACATGTGAGATAAATTATTGAAATGAAATGTGTTTGGGTAATGTGAAGAAGAGAAATTAGGAAATGGAAAAACTGTATTGAACTTGGAGAAATCTTCATTCTCAATGAATTGACAATGATTGAAAATGTGTATTTAAATATTACAGATTCACCCTGTATTCTGTCCATCTCTCTTCTGTATATTTAAATGGTCTTAAAGTTCTACATATGAGGGGTCAGAGTGATTTATGGTCAACATTGGTATGACAGCAAAAATTGGCAAACAAGGGGTTTGAACATGCCATCATCAGATTTTCAAGGATATGGATGGCTGAAATACTGGAGAGTGGAGAAGATTGAAATCTGTCCATTAAAGTTTGAAAATGTACTATCTTAATATAAACCAAGCACTGATTATATATATGTATGTGGAAGATGATAATCTGGATGAACTGATAAGTACTGGTTCAGCACAAAATATGTATATTGGCAATTATTATTTTTTTACATGTGTGTGGTCATGAGTATTGGTTGTAGGAGTGGATGACTAAAGGGAGATTGAAACTCTGGGTTCAAATGTCCTCTATTCACATCTGGCTTAAGTATATATACTATAGTTGTATTTATATATTATATATCACTTTTCTAGATTGTTCAGTCAATAAAAATGATCATTTGCATTATCTGCCTTGAATGAATACACGGATTAAAAAATCTAGTAGCTTTTTGAAGCAAGAAATTGCTAATCCTTACATCCAAGGCATCTAATACAGATTGGTCATTTGTAATGGCTAAATAATCTAATAAAGTGTGGGTGCTGAAAAACTTATCAGCAGCATTTAGATAATTAGTCAAGAAGGAAGATTACAAATAAGATTGAAAATAATGTTTCTATTACTAACATTTAATTTAAAAATGCATATTTATTAATAATTATATAATCAATTTCATGCTTAAACTTTTTATATTTAATATGCTTTTAAATTTACATTAAAATTGTGTATAATTGCAGCTTAATTCCATTTTCATAATGTTGAGGTCTTAATTTGTTACTATTTATAGCTAGCTTAAAATAAATGCATTTTTTTTAGCCAAAAAAAAAAAAATAAAGTTTTTTTTTTGTCAAGGTTAGCATAGTTAGTTGCCTTCCAAGCAGATGGCCCGGGTTTGCTTCCCGGTCAACGTATTTGACATATTAAAAAAAAAGGGTTTGAACTTTAACACTTATTAGATTTATAGGTTCCATCGGATGATATTTAATATATTTTATTAATGGGTATATGCTTGAGCGTGTATTTGAAGGTATTCATTGAAAATTAATTGACCGTGAAAATGTTATTTTGTGTGTTTTTTTAATTAATTAAACAAGTTTTTTTAATATATAAAATAAATTATGCTCACACATGCATATCTCTTACAGTATAAAATTAAGTATCATAACTATAATGCACTGAACTCAACAGTAGCAGCGGCCATAGTAGTATAAATAGTATTAGTAATAGTAGTAATAATAACCACAACAATAACTACTGCAATAAAGTTGTATTGTAATTAATTATCACTGTATACATACCAATGATAATAACAAGAATAATATTAATAAGCATTTATTTTATAACGTCTTGCGTGCGATTATAATTACGATAGAATGACAGCCTGTTAAGCTAAATTGCGCAGACGCTGTGAGAATGTTGTTAAAAAATGAATACCTTCGAACAACCACATGATTTTACTCTTATATAAATACTATATCATGTGGTTGTTCGAAGGTATTCATTTATTAACAACATTCTCACAGCGTCTGCGCAATTTAGCTTAACAGGCTGTCATTCTATCGTAAGAATAATATTAATAAAAGTCACAAATTTGTTGACATATGCTAATGATATAAAATTGTTTACAAGAATTAATAATTATAGAGATTTAAAGTTAATGCAAAGAAATATTAATAATTTCATAACATGGTATAATGATAATAATATGCTAATAAATATTAAAAAATATAATAAACTACAAATATAGGTAAATTTGGTTTGTTCAATGAACCAAATGGATCTTTTAATATTCAAGTGAATCAAAACATATCTACATCATATAAGGTTATTTGTAAAATCATTAATGTTCCAAAGCTGTTTTTTTTTTTTATAAAACCAAGAGTAAATTATATATCTTTGAAGTATTGGTTTTACCAAAATTAAACTATGATTTGAAATATTAAATAATGCAAATAAAGAGGATATTTATGGGTTGCAAAGAGTTTGTAATAAATATATAAAATTGATTAGTTTTAAAAAAATAATATTATTTTTCGTTAAAAAGTTTAAAAACTGTAAAATATCTTAAATGCGTATTTGATGTAATAATTGAAAAAATATTAACAGGTTTGATTCCAATAACAAATATTAAAAAATTTGGATACAGCTTGAAAAGAAACACTTTCTATAAGAGTTTTAGACTATAGTGTATCATTGTACTCAAAGTACCATATAAAGAATAAGAAAAATTATTGGGTGTTTTTTTTGCTCAAGAGTTCAAAAGAAGTTTGAGTGTTGGAAATGCTGCAACTGGAACCAATAGGAGAAACTTATGCTCCAAATTCATGCCATGCAAGACATTACACATGGCATAATTAATATTTATAATTATTTCCCCACAAATCCTTAATTTAAAGTCTATATTAAAACAGGATTTGTCAAATCCAGTGTTAAAATGCTGTTTGAATACCTTGTGATGTTGTATTGTGATTTTGGGACAAACATTTCTATAGTGGCAATGTAATAAATAAATAAAAACAAAAGTACAAATAAAATCACTATTTCATGAAAAGTAGTTTAGTATTATTATCTATTTTGTCTTCAACTTATCAAAATGTATGTTTATTTAAAGAATAACTACAATGATTTAAGATTAGATGTTTAAAAGTAGATTAATAAAGTTTGATAATTAAGGAACTGGAAAAAAATATAGAATGCATAACATAGTAATAGTATTCTGTTGAAATTAGCTGATAATAATGCAGCCTAGATGTGTTGCTTATGAAAGAATTTTAACTTGAAAGCTAGATATTTATGGATTATTAATGAACTAAATTGATTTCAGAGAAAAAATGTGATGTAAACATGTAAATTGAATAATAAAAGTAAGAGTTAAATATTATAAGAGATGCTTCACATTTAAGATTATTGAAGAAAAGATTTGAATAATAGATGAACTATACATAGAGATATATTCACACTTTTAAAAGAGCAAATTGAGCATTGTGATCCAATAGTTAGCAGTCAATTCTTGTGAAAAAATATTCACGTTATGTAAAGTACCATTTTTATATAAACCCTTTTCAACTGGGAAATACATTTTTAGTATTTGATGACTATTTTGATTTTTAATAATTTAGTTTGTTTTTGAAATATTTATAAATTGTGTCTCTTAGGTCTGATGGTGGTACAACTGTCTTTCATATCTGTGATCTAGATTTGAATCTAGGTTAGGCAAAACAATAGTTTTTTTTTAGATTCCAGTTAGATTCAGAATTTTTTTTAGGTAGTTAGTCAATAGCTAAACTAGCTAACCATACACTAATGGTTTCTAACTGGGTAATTAAATATTCGTAGAGAATAAAGTGGTAAATAATTATTCAAACTTTCATCACATTTGGCAATTTTTGTATAGGTAGTATGAGAGATGCTATTTACCTAGAGTGGGTCTTAAAAATCTATCTATCTATCTATCTATCTATCTATCTATCTATCTATCTATCTATCTATCTATCTATCTATCTATCTATCTATCTATCTATCTATCTATCTATCTATCTATCTATCTATCTATCTATCTATCTATCTATCTATCTATCTATCTATCTATCTATCTATCTATCTATCTATCTATCTATCTATCTATCTATCTATCTATCTATCTATCTATCTATCTATCTATCTATTCTGTCTATCTATCTATCTATCTATCTATCTATCTATCTATCTATCTATCTATCTATCTATCTGTCTGTCTATCTATCTATCTATCTATCTATCTATCTATCTATCTATCTATCTATCTATCTATCTATCTATCTATCTATCTATCTATCTATCTATCTATCTATCTATCTATCTATCTATCTATCTATCTATCTATCTATCTATCTATCTATCTATCTGTCTGTCTATCTATTTATCTATCTATCTGTCTATCTATCTATCTATCTATCTATCTATCTATCTATCTATCTATCTATCTATCTATCTGTCTGTCTGTCTGTCTGTCTGTCTGTCTATCTATCTATCTATCTATCTATCTATCTATCTATCTATCTATCTATCTATCTATCTATCTATCTATCTATCTATCTATCTATCTATCTATCTATCTATCTATCTATCTATCTATCTATCTATCTATCTCTATCTATCTGTCTGTCTGTTTGTCTATCTATTTATCTATCTGTCTATCTATCTGTCTATCTATCTACCTATCTGTCTGTCTATCTATCTATCTATCTATCTATCTATCTATCTATCTATCTATCTATCTATCTATCTATCTATCTATCTATCTATCTATCTATCTATCTATCTGTCTATCTGTCTGTCTGTCTGTCTGTCTGTCTATGTCTGTCTGTCTGTCTGTCTATCTATCTATCTATCTATCTATCTATCTATCTATCTATCTATCTATCTATCTATCTATCTATCTATCTATCTATCTATCTATCTATCTATCTATCTATCTATCTATCTATCTATCTATCTATCTATCTATCTATCTATCTATCTATCTATCTATCTATCTATCTATCTATCTATCTATCTATCTATCTATCTATCTATCTATCTATCTATCTATCTATCTATCTATCTATCTATCTATCTATCTATCTATCTATCTATCTATCTATCTATCTATCTATCTATCTATCTATCTATCTATCTATCTATCTATCTATCTATCTATCTATCTATCTATCTATCTATCTATCTATCTATCTATCTATCTATCTATCTATCTATCTATCTATCTATCTATCTATCTATCTATCTATCTATCTATCTACAGAATGTGTTTCAGAGAATAATGGTCATTACATTACATTTTCATCTGCAATATTAACATGAACAAATTGAAATTTAGACAGGGCGAAACTTGGAATTTCTTATTTAAGTAGGAATATTTTTTTTCTTTAGGCAATCAGGCATAGTGAAAAAATAATCAGTCATTCAATTATTGGTTGGTCAATGGGTATCTTGCTATTTTTAATTAAAGAATAAAAAAAAAATCTCAAATTTTTATCTATGGGTAGTTGGCAAGTCTATTAAGTAATATTTTTTTTTTGTTCCTTTTTGATAAGCTGTTGGAAAGGTCCTTGCATTAAAACTGACATTGTCAACTGATTATTATTGCCTCCAATCACGCAACTTTTCTACAATAATTTGAAGAAGTATTTTTGTCATTTATATTACGTTTTGTTCGTCAGATTGTATATTTCCATTTTTAAAGTTACTTCACATTTTCTATAAAAATAAAAAAATAGCAAAAATTAATGAAATACATTTTTTTAAAAATTTTCTAATTGAATAAATCAAAAATATTTTAAATTCTCGCTGTTAGATATTCATCTGCGTGTTTAATGACTCAAATATAATAGCGAGAAAATTGAGACGATTCTAAGCTAATAAAATTGCTTAAAGCAAAAATTGATTCATAATCAAAAATTTACTTTTAGGATTGAAAATGCATAACATCTTTATTGATCTGGAAAAATATGCCCGCACATGATTTTTTTTTTTAAAGACATTTGTGTCATTGTTAAGAATATTATTCATCACATTTGAAAGATTTTAGAAGAAAATGCCAAAAAGAAAACAGAACTAGTATTTAAAATTTTATAATAAAAAATTAATTGATATGTAAATTGAATATTACTAATTTAAAAAGGTTTTCTAGTGAAAGTGTTAACGCAATTAGGCAAGCTTTAGAGTGAAACTTAGATATTTTTTTCAAGCGCATAATTTCTTTTTTTTTTTTTAAGCAAACTCTGGATTTTTTTAAATAGTTGGCTCATAGACAACTTATTAAATCATTTTGTGATTACTAGTGGCACATTATTAGAGAGTTTATTTATTTGAATAATTACGATTTTATACGTTTACCACCAAATTTTCTGAGTATTATATACTTTTTAATGAAGTAGATAATCGTATAGCATAACCAAAATAAAACAATTTCCGCTTGGATATTTGTGATTCGAAAGAAGATTCAAGTTTAATCTAATTGTGTATATTTTTTATACTCATTATTTTTTTGCCTATTCTGCTTTTTCAATGTCCTAATTTCACTTCCATAGAGAATCATGAAAAAAAATCTTAACAAGTGTCATCTTCATCTATAAAGATATTTGCTTTAGTGCAACTATAGCATATCTGCATGTCGTGCTTAAAACATGGAGTTGAACCAGGACTGAGTAAACAAAATCTTGATATTTTTTATATAGTGAGTCCATAACAAACTTAGCTTAGCCATTCAATGTTGATCAGTAAATGGTATCTAGCTATTTTTTTACTAGAGAAGAGAAACACAAAGAAATTGTATTACCAATGGTTTATTTGAAATTTGATGAAAATGGCTTTTTCTCTTGAAGGCTATTTTGAGACATTCAAAAGTCTATTTTTTACTTACCTATAAGTAAAAAAATCTAGCCTTTAATCATAACTGAAAAGTCTATTTTTTACTTACCTATAAGTAAAAAAATCTAGCCTTTAATCATAACTGACCCATATCAGTTTGAAATGCATATTTTAACTTTTAAAATACTTTTTGTTATTGATGAATGATTCAAGGAGGTAAAAATGTCTCTACCATCAATTTTGGACTGATTTTTTTCTTGTAATCTTTACGTTCTTTATAATCAACAGCAATTAATATTGTCACTTTGTTTTTTAATTTTCTTAAAAAGTGCTTTAAATTCTTCTAAATTTTTACTACTAGTTTTGCCATCAGCATATGTAAAGTGGTTAGTAGTTTTTATATGTATTCTGATTATAAATTTTTTCCCTTTCTTAGGCATTCTGCATAAAAGTTGAGTAAATATTATGAACCATTGTCTTGTATCTATCTAACCTCTATGCTAATGTGAAATAAATCTGATTCATCATAACTTATTTGATAGCATATTTTAGTTGTCCAAAAAACTCATAAGTACAAAAAGAGATTATAGCATACATTTTTTTAAAAATGTGTATAATTTAACATTGACTACTGAAAAATATATTGTAATCAATAAACTGCACATAGCACATATATATAGATCATTAAAAACGAGTCAACACTTAGGTAATCCCAATATGAATAACAATGAACAATTTCAAACTGTTGTCAAGACAGCCTTTTTTTAACAATATATATATATATATTATAAGTCCCATAAATTTGGGCAGCACACATAATGGGATGATCTTCTCTGGAAGAAGTATATCTAATTGTGATCACCCATTTGGTCTTCTACATATGATATTAAACCTAATAAAGCAGGTCAGTTATCTGAGGATTTACCTGGGTTTTATGAAGTGGTTCTATGATAATTATTGGTTGAGTGGGATGAAATTCATATTTATATAACTTCCCTTACTTCATTTCTTCTTGATACTTGTTATGCCACAGAGTTCAAACTAAGAAAAAATGTACATGTACTCTATTTCAAGGTATATTTATTCCATATCTGATGTGTTTATTAAATATATGTATAGTGTGATTTATTGGAAAATAGAAAAATCAAATGTCTGACAACTAATTTAACTGAATATTTAATATATAACAAATTAATGTTGATGATGGTTTCCATTCATGATTGTTTTATAGCAAAAATAACATGCTTTGATTAATTTAATAATTGTGTAGGTATGATCATCTTTCATTTGTGTTCATTAAGTATTTACTAACCCATACCTGATCCCTATGAAGGATGGTCATTCACTGTTCTAATTTAATAATTTCAATTTTACATGAATACAATATATGAAAAAGAAACCTATATTTTAGCAAATACTCTGCTAACTAAAATTTCTGATATCAGTTGCTCATTAATTTCCAATCTGTCTATCCAGATTTTATAATTTGTTGAATGTTGCTCATATATTCTGAATCTCCTCCTATTCTAATGTCATAAAAATCTATGATAGAACAGATCAATCACCCAAGGGTTTAGTGATATATTCCAAAAAACAAATAATTAATAATTAAATTAATTGAACACAAACATTGAACATAAAAATATTGTAACTGTCAAAGAATGAGCATTTAATATTGGATCAGAATAAAGTCTCACCTTTCCAATAAGTAGACCAATGTATCATTTGGCAAGCAATTTTGAGAGTTTACACCTAAATTTTATTATTAAATCAAAAATAAAAAAATAGAATTGATGGCACTTCTTCCCTCTAGAATAATTGATAGCTGGATGGATTGAATCCCTATTTAAAAAAGAAAGAAACCAATTTGACAAGTGAAAAAAGAATAAAAAAAATTATAAAAATATAATTTGAGATGTTAATCTAGCATAGTCTAGCCATAGATCAAAGTTTTGTAATTCACATTGTGAAACATCCAAGTATCCTTGCCTTTAGGAAAGTTTCTTTGTATGGATTGGATGGTAGTTCATCAGATAATCTTCAGTCATCCATCTAGATCTTCATGTTGGTGACTCAGACACTTTTATATCTTTCCCATGCTGAGAGAATTCCTTTGCTTGATTATAATGCAATGTAGATATTTTTTCTATCATGGTCATCATGATATTAGTTTGAAATGATAATTGTATCTGAAATCATGTTTGCATGATGAGCAGCTCCATCCCCATGATGTTTCTTGCTTTCTAGCCACACAGGATTTGTTGTCTTCTAGCTCATAACTTGGGTTAAAATATAAGCTTTAAGGAAATTGGTAGTGAGTTCCTTAATTGACGTTTTTCAAGTTGCAATTGTAGTGGCTTATGAGCTCTACTAATAGTTAAGATGATAACTAACTGAATTTTAGAATTTGAAAAGTAAATTTTTTAAAGATGTAATTCCTTCCTTTTCTTTTTTCTTAAAAAAGAGCGAAGTTGTTCTATATTGTCTTATCTTTCACTGATTGATGTATGAGTGTCAAGATCACTTTTATTTTCATTAGTAACTCATTTTGATATTTATAGAATTTTATGCTAGATTAATAAATAAAAACAAATTAACATTAATGATTTCTTTCTTTTGTCTTTTGAGATTTTTACTTGCTTGCTTTTGTAGGTTTGGTATATATATATATATATATATATATATATATATATATATATATATATATATATATATATATATATATATATATATATGTATGTGTGTGTGTGTGTGTGTGTGTGTAGGTCAGTATTATCAAAAATGTAACTTTAACTGACAATTTTACACAAAATTGATTAATATATAATTAATAATATTTCAGAGATTATGTTGGTAGGTTTAGTTTTTAATATTGGCATGTGTGGTGATTTTTGTGGTCAGAGTAATATAAGCTTACCATATATATATATATTGTGATGATCGCACATACTGCGGTCACACATGTATATGTAAAACATACAAAACTTAGAAATGTTCGGGTTGGAAATAAATAAATAAATAAATAAAAACGAGCTTAAAAGTTAACAAAATCAAGAAATGTTGAAAATTAATAAAACAAAGAAAAAGAGAGGGAACTAGAGTTACCAAGATCATTATCTTTTGCTATTCAAAGTCTGAATTTTGAGAAAAGTAAAATATTAAATTATAATAGTAAAAGCATAAGCTAGAAAAATTAAAGCAGAAAAGAAACCTAAAGAAAACATGTAGTAAATATGATTTTGGGGAAAATAAAGTTTAAAGGAAAAACTTCGGTAGCGTGGAAAGAAAAAAAAACCTAGAAATTTAATATGTTCAGAAAGATAAGAATCTATGTTTCAAAGTACACCTTTGATGATAAACGAAATGCGGGGTTTTATGGAGTATAGTTAAAGCATGAGTTTAAATAAAAAATAAATGATCATCGAAATTTAAATTTAAAAGAGAAAAAAAAAACATATACTAAAATTTGTGTAATTAATTAAAGAAAATAAAGAAATAAGTAAAATGTAAATAGTGCTATAAAATCATATAAAATAAGTTTAAATATGGCCGAAGGCATAGCATGGAAGGTGTCAACAACAGGTGAAAACAAAGAATCCGAAGGACAAAGGACCATTGGAATGTTTTAATTAAAAAGGAAGTTAAGGGGAAAGCTAAGGAGATTGTAGAAGAGATTAGAGCTTGAGACTTCGAGTCGAGAAGGTGAAATTTTGCCGCATAATCAATAGATATAGCTAGCCAATATGATATCTACTATCGGTGCCTCACATACTATGGCTGGCTAAGGCCTTCATGATCGCTGGTCGATCCGGACCGTCTGTACCAATGGTTCTGCTATAATGTAACAACTGCTGTAGTAACGCCTGCCTGTGGATTCCTGTAGTTGCCCTGCTTGTGATGCCTTGTCCTCCATGCCTGAATAACCAAGAAGCTACACACTGCCAAATATGATAGGCGACCGTCCCTCCTAAATAAGTGGAGAAAATCCACGTGACGGTCGACCGCATCGGCAGGAACTCAAAGACTAAATCCTAGGTAACTTGAATATTATTTTATAAATCGTCATAAGTGCACTTAAGTCCAAATAGACAATGGCCAAATGCCTTTCCTGAATGATAATGACATTCTCTTATGATAGACAGTGAGTCTAACGATTATAAATGTGAAAGCATTTATAAGAATTTCAATTAGTTATTTTAAGTATACATTTATTATTAGAATTTCAAATATTTATTCCTTATAGCACTATCAAAAATATAATATGTTTAATTTTATGTAAATATTTCTTATGTCTTTTTTTTATCAAACCTAATTATTTTATTATTAAAAAATGTATTAATTTATCTGAATTTGTCTCGCCTCGTTCTTCGCCACTCCAAAAAATAGTTTAACATTAGAGAGGGGATGGGGAAAGCTATTATTCATGTTGACAGTCTTTTAGTTACTAAATTAGCACGTGAAACGTTGATGGTGCAGTGTTTTAGCCCGTAAAATTTATAAATTAGCCAAGCGCTGTAACAGTAATATCTTACAGCAGTCGGGAGAAAGCTGATCAGGAAAAATAGTCTGGAAGCTATATCCGTATAGCTGACAGATTCGGTCAGATACGGAAATCGATTCGTTTATTTCCGTATTTCTCTCTGCTTGAGGTAGCGGAAAGTGGACGATTTTTGAATTAGAAGAATTCCCCATTACATGTTATAAGTGAAAGGGAAGTTGGAGCTTTCGATCGTCCCGGGCCCGTTACATATTTTGGGGGTCTAGTCCAGGATCTGAAACTTCTGCACATTTAATAATCACGTGTTAAATAAGTTATAATGTAATAAAATTTTTCTAAAATAAAATTTGTTTAATATATGTGGATTCAAATATAAATTTAGTGTTGCAAGTTAAAGTGGCAAAAAGCGAAGACGAAGGGGATCAGTTTTTTTTTGATGATACTCCATATGAGCATTTCACGTCAAATGTGTACAAAGAGTAGCGAGGGGGAAAATTTTTTTTTAGTAGTATGACAGTTATTGAAATGAATAGTGAAAGATAATCACAAGCAATAATTAAACAAGTATAACGAACAAAGAAATTATAATGTCAAATGATTACTGCCATATAATATGAATCGTTTTGAAGAAAAAAAGAATAACACAAAGTTGTATAAAATTTTAATGCTAAGTAATAAAAGAAATAATAGTCACGCAACTAATTGATGGCGAAGAAATATAAATGTTATTAAATAGTCATATATTCCAGTAGGTTAAAGTTAGAAAAATAAATGTGTATTGTCTCATAGGAAAATAATGAAGCGTATTTAACTATAATGATAGCGATCAAAAATATAGATATCGTGATGTTTGTGTACCGAAAATATAAAGTAGTTAAAGTAAAAGAAATAAAACAGTTCAGTAAGGGTTAAATCATAAATGAGAGATTCTAAAATAGCCACGTATCACCGGTGAATTGAAAAAAAAAATATATATATGTATGATTCTAAATATTGTGTCTCAGTCAAGCCGAAATAAAATATTTATAATGATTAATGAAAATATTCGAATGTGTTTGTTAAGTTAAAGAAAATATGTACGTACGATTTCAAGGTAGTGGAAGGAATATAATTTACAAAAACGTTTTATATGTAATGAAAGAGATTATCCCAGTGAAGAAAATGTATGTGTGACTTTGTTTTAAAACGACCGTAAAATAAGTGAAGTTTATAATGAAATATTAAAAATATATGTCATAGGTGCATGCGTCTGGAAACACAGTTAAATGAATTTTATTTAGATATATCGTCAACAAATAGAGATAAGTATAGTAATGAATTAAAGTTGAAAGAATGTAAACAGGCATCATTGAATTAATTGTAGTGAATCAGAGGTATATGAGCAGGGAAAATCGAGGACAAAGGTGGACAGACAGTTGGGCAAGTCTAGGGCACGCAGACAAGAATAGGAACTGGAGTACAGAGGCTTGGGTTGGCTAGTGATCTAACTGCTAACTGAATAAATCACAAATATTAAATCGTTGATCAAAGTAAAAAGGAAAACAGAGAGTCAATAGAAAAAATTTCTTTATATAAATATAGCCAGAAGAGTTAGTAAGCCGTATTAGAAACATAGATTAAGGGTTAAATAAAATTATTATTCATGAATATGAGATCCCAAGCTAAAATGGATTTTCAAGAAAAGGAAGTGAGAGAAGGGAGTGAAGATAAAGAGATGAAAGTACCTGGTAAAATAAGCAAGAGTGATATCATGGATATGCTAAGGCAGATGAGGGTCGATCAACAGCAATTCATGGAAGAATACATGGACAGACAGGAGAGAAGGATTGCCGAATGGATGACCAAGGTCGAAATCGATAGCCAGAAAAGAATGGCGGCATTCAAGGAAGAAGTAAAAAATGAGATCATCCAGCAATCAAAGCCTAATGATATATGGGCTGGATGCCACCCAGAGATGGAGATGGAGGAACAAAGGAGTATAGGGAAGTGTGGATATGCGAAATCTGAAACAGTTGAGGATAAAGTTAGAGAATTAGCAGAATTGGATTGGGAAAGGGATATAGGTCAGCCAGAAAGGGAGATGAAACCGGGAGATGAAGAGATGGAGGTAGTGAGAGATAATATTCAGAAAGTGATGATGAGTGTGCAGGAGAGTTTAGGTCAAGTGGCAAAGGTAATAGCCAGTTTAAACACCAGAGTGGAAGAATGTGTAAAGAGTATAACCTTCAGCAGCATTAATGCCAATATAGAGGGCTGAAAACTAAGAACTACTGGAGAAGACAGAATCAGAGAATCTGGAGGTTACATGGACTATCCTGTGGGCTTTCACCACTTCCTGAAGATACAAGTTTTCAATGGTGACCTGGGAGAAAGCCCAATGGAACACTTGAGCAGCCTGGAATGATACTTCCAATTCAGCAGAGTAAGTGAAGAAGCCAAGATAGCAGTCGCTTGTAGCCATCTGCAGGGTGAGTCTCAAGTGTGGTGGAATTTGCTATTCCAGAAGCCCATTATGTTTGCAGCATACCAGAGAATGTTGAAGAGCAGTTATTGGAGTGAGGAGCTCCAGGAGCATATGTTGCATCAAATAAAACAGCACAAATGGAGACCGGAGGAGTCGTTCGTGACATTCTTCCGATGACAGGTGGCTAGATTACGACTAATAACAGCAAACCCATTATCGGAGACGCAAATACTCCGTATAATTAGGTCCGGGTTTCCGAGGGACATTGAACGTACTCTCATCGGTACAGAGAGGAAAACGGTGGACGAGGTGGCGGAGATGCTGAGTGCACTGGACACCACTAGGGACAACCAACAGATGGAGGAATCACCGTCGGGACCACGAGTAAGAGAAGCACCTAGCATAAGAAAGGACTGGGATCCGGGAGAAAGACGTTGGCAAGAAGAACAAAGATATTCTAGGGAATGGAACCCGAGGAGGCAAGGAAACGGACAACAGAGAGAGGAGACAGAATACAAGTGTCCATATGACATGACAGTGAGGCAGGGACCTCGAGAGCAACATCCGCATCCCAGAGGAGGCAGAGGTGATGTAAATCGAGGAAGACAACTGCCAGATAAAATGTAAGGGTGGTCCCAAATAAAGAAAGAATTAGATGATGACAAATTCGGAAATGGAAATGGACCTCGAATCATGGAGAACAGATAGGAATACAGAAGCTAATGACACAAAGAAATGACGAGCCAATAAATGGCTAGACAATATGAGGGACTTTAGGAAAATGATAAAGGATAAATTAATTAGTAGGATGGGGTTGTAGATTGAGGTTGAGGGAATGTAGGGTCAGATATTTGTTACTTGATCCTGTTGCAGTATTTGGTTTTGCCTTCTTCATTGTCATGCGTGTGTGGTCTGCGGTGCACCAGATTTTATCACAGAGAACCCAGGGACAGAGATCCCATTCTCAATGACTCACTGGATTAATATTTCCATTTAAGTATTAAGCACATATATCATGAGTCAATGGTCCAGAGACCAATCTATGGGGAAAGAACCCTTTATATGAATATAGAGCTTTCAGAAATATACTGGGCTTATGGATGAGCTGGACAAAAAGATGCCAGCCTCCCAACCCACCTCGATAATAGTGGCCAGAGTTGGCACTTAGAGGTTCCTTATAGCAGAAATGCGATGTATGAACAGGTTTAATCGGATCACAGAGATATCCTGTGGATTCGAACCTGTAGATACGAGTAGTGGCAGAAATGAAACGCATGCATGGCAATGTCTGGATTAAATTGGTTTGGCTATACTGCTTGGTTCAGCAAAGGAAGGGATAATTTACCTGGTCGCCTCTCTATGGATTAACCTCATCTCTACATCATAATAGCAATGAAAACAAGGAAAGAGTTTGAACAATAGTTGGGAGCATATAGCTTTCAATGCATAAGGTTAAAATTTTTTTTTTGTCGGAAAAAAAAAATTTTAAAGGGGGGAACGGTGTAATGTGATGATCGCACATACTGCGGTCACACATGTATATGTAAAACATACAAAACTTAGAAATGTTCGGGTTGGAAATAAATAAATAAATAAAGAAAGAAAAACGAGCTTAAAAGTTAACAAAATCAAGAAATGTTGAAAATTAATAAAACAAAGGAAAAGAGAGGAAACTAGAGTTACCAAGATCATTATCTTTTGCTATTCAAAGTCTGAATTTCGAGAAAAGTAAAATATTAAATTATAATAGTAAAAGCATAAGCTAGAAAAATTAAAGCAGAAAAGAAACCTAAAGAAAACATGTAGTAAATATGATTTTGGGGAAAATAAAGTTTAAAGGAAAAACTTCGGTAGCGTGGAAAGAAAAAAAAACCTAGAAATTTAATATGTTCAGAAAGATAAGAATCTATGTTTCAAAGTACACCTTTGATGATAAACGAAATGCGGGGTTTTATGGAGTATTGTTAAAGCATGAGTTTAAATAAAAAATAAATGATCGTCGAAATTTAAATTTAAATGAGAAAAAAAAAAACATATACTAAAATTTGTGTAATTAATTAAAGAAAATAAAAAAATAAGTAAAATGTAAATAGTGCTATAAAATCATATAAAATAAGTTTAAATATGGCCGAAGGCATAGCATGGAAGGTGTCAACAACAGGTGGAAACAAAGAATCCGAAGGACAAAGGACCATTGGAATGTTTTAATTAAAAAGGAAGTTAAGGGGAAAGCTAAGGAGATTGTAGAAGAGATTAGAGCTTGAGACTTCGAGTTGAGAAGGTGAAATTTTGTGGCATAAACAATCGATATAGCTAGACAATATGATATCTACTATCGGTGCCTCACATACTATGGCTGGCTAAGGCCTTTATGATCGCTGGTCGATCCGGACCGTCTGTACCAATGGTTCTGCTATAATGTAACAACTGCTGTAGTAATGCCTGCCTGTGGATTCCTGTAGTTGTCCTGCTTGTGATGCCTCATCCTCCGTGCCTGAATAACCAAGAAGCTACACACCACCAAATATGATAGGCGACCGTCCCTCCTAAAGAAGTGGAGAAAATCCACGTGACGGTCAACCGCATCAGCAGGAACTCAAAGACTAAACCCTAGGTAACTTGAATATTATTTTATAAATCGTCATAAGTGCACTTAAGTCCAAATAGACAATGGCCAAATGCCTTTCCTGAATGATAATGACATTCTCTTATGATAGACAGTGAGTCTAACGATTATAAATGTGAAAGCATTTATAAGAATTTCAATTAGTTATTTTAAGTATACATTTATTATTAGAATTTCAAATATTTATTCCTTATAGCACTATCAAAAATATAATATGTTTAATTTTATGTTAATATTTCTTATGTCTTTTTTTATCAAACCTAATTATTTTATTATTAAAAAATGTATTAATTTATCTGAATTTGTCTCGCCTCGTTCTTCGCCACTCCAAAAAAAATAGTTTAACATTAGAGAGGGGATGGGGTAAGCTATTATTCATGTTGACAGTCTTTTAGTTACTAAATTAGCATGTGAAACGTTGATGGTGCAGTGTTTTAGCCCGTAAAATTTATAAATTAGCCAAGCGCTGTAACAGTAATATCTTACAGCAGTTGGGAGAAAGCTGATCGGGAAAAATAGTCTGGAAGCTATATCCGTATAGCTGACAGATTCGGTCAGGTACGGAAATCGATTAGTTTATTTCCGTATTTCTCTCTGCTTGAGGTAGCGGAAAGTGGATGATTTTTGAATTAGAAGAATTCCCCATTACATGTTATAAGTGAAAGGGAAGTTGGAGCTTTCGATCATCCCGTGCCCGTTACAATATATATATAGCAAGAATGTATATTGAAACATATATATATATATATAGCAAGAATGTATATTGAAACAATCATATATGTCTATCCTACTGTTTTACCCACTATATATAAGCATTTGGGTTGAAAGAATAGATGGATTCATTCTATTCTTTTGAAAAGACTTTATCTTGTGTTGGAATGGAAAGTATTCATTTATTAGTATTAATATTCCTAAAAAGCCCATGTATGTTAGCTTGAAAGGCTGATCTTTAGTTTATTACAATTTATAAACATAGCGCTATATAAAATAAATGCCTCATTTATATATGCTGTAGTAATACTTTTATTTACATACCCATATACCCAAATCCTCATATATCAGACTAATTTTAAAAGTAATAATCATAGTTATGTATGTGTGCGTATGTTATAGTATACAATATGGAAAGCGTATGTATATGAATAATTAGTCAATTTATATCTATTTGCTAAATAAATGTAAATCTTGATGTATATGTAACCAACACACACACCCACATAG
>JAQFVV010006576.1:0-101789 GCA_028023455.1 Epiperipatus broadwayi | reverse complement strand
CACACACCACATATATATACGTATATGCAGAGAAGAAATAGTGTGATAGGCATAAACATTATAAGTTTTCTTTATTTAAATAATTTTATAAATGTAATATTTGAAATTATAATATTTCTGCATATGTAGTAAATTCTATTTAAACATGTTACATATATATAATAAAGGTTTGCCAGATTTCAGATATGTTTTTCATAAAAAAATAATTTAATAAAATTGATTCATCTCACTATATTTTGACCTACTTATAAGGTTGAAAATAAAAACAGATTTTTAAAAAAAGGTGGAAGAAATTAGCTTGACCAAAGCCTGTAAAAAAATCAATAATGCAGCGGGAGTCACTGGGTTGGTCAAGAATATAGCAAACTAATTAGAAAGGCAGATCTGAAATTAAGAACTAATTAAGAACTATAAAAAATATGTGGCTTTAGCTTTCACATTATTACATGTGGTTAATGAAGAAAAACATGTGGCTAAAGTAAAAGAGAGGGGGGAAAAGAGTATAAAGGCTTATTGCAGCCATTTTGTTATTATTAAGTTTAAGATTAAGCTTCCTATAATCAGATTGCTAAAGTTGTTAATACTGAATATGATTGGCTAGTAGGCAAAAGGATAGGCTTTCCAAGCTCCCAAAGGTGGTCTACAAGATGCGGGAACATGATGACCAATGGCCCGATACCAGCAACAGCACACTCAAAATCAACATTGAATAACCATGCCTGAGAAAAGATGCCTGAGAAAAGAACTTAAAATGGTAACACTTCTGCAACTTTAAAATGAACATTTAAACTAAATCTCATAACTTATCAAAGCTAGCTAAGAATTACTATAAATGGCCAATATAATTTAAACTAATGTACTTTAAACTTTCAAATATTAATTCTTAAACTAAAATGTAAATTTTATGTTATTATTTGATATCGTAAATCTTGCCTGATTTAATATGATTTAACCTGATTTAAGCCGAGTTAAACTAATTTATCCTGATTTGATTTGATAAATTTAATGATGTCTGATTTGATAAATTTAATGATGTCTGTTAGTTGAGCCATATCTCTATAGCTATACTTTAGTTATGCCAATTTACATCATATTGGTCTCATGTTTTACCGATGTGCTACTGCTGGCATGCAAATGAAAAAAATACTGGTGTAGCATCATATATATCATCCATAAGGTAGTAAATCTTTGAGTGTCAGTAAAGTAACTGAGGTGAGATTGGATTCAGGGTCTCAACAACCTCATTTCGATAAGCCTTGGGATGATTTGCTAAAACTCTGGATTTTGTTGCGTGAATGTACAAATATGACCATTACAATATTATACTCTGATGTCTTTTGTAATATCATCTTGCAGCTCTGAAAAGTCTTTTTTAATATAAACTTTCTAATCTCTATGGAGTAATTTTTAAAATATTTGCCAGTATTAAAAAAGATATTAAGACTTTTTAAATTTTAATACAGTTGAGTGACTTTATACAACATATTTGATTTTCATGCTCTTAGCTAATGATGTAAAATAGAAAATAGTAGCTTACATTTTGTTTATATACTAATTTTATATGTGTGTATATAAGTTAATAACATATATATATATATATATATATATATATATATATATATATATATATATATATATATATATATATATATATATATATATATATATAACACATACTATTTAATATACTTATGAACATATTTATGATACAATTTAATTCAAAAAATTACAGTATACAAACAGATTAAAATTATGTAAAAGTAATTAAAAAATTTAGAATAACAGAGAGCAACTATATTTTTTCATGTATATGATGTGCTAGTGTACTCTTCCCCAATTAGTAAGAAATAATAGTAATAGTAGTAGTAATCTTCTATAAAAATCCTTATTTTATCTGTTGTCTGATTTGTGAATATATGCTTATTCATAAGGCTGTCATATGTCAAATTCACAACCACTAAAAAAAAATATGTTTATTTAAAAAAATTAATTCCACATTTAATAATTTTTTTTAAAAAAAAATAATCCATACATATGATTTTAACTACAGAAGAAAAGTATTTCAATCATAAAGAAAATGTGAAAACAGTACATAAATTCATGTTTGAAATGTGATATTTAGTGACAGAAAAGAAATAGATGCTATAATACTGTATAGCAACCAATTAAAAAAACCCACAGTCTATTTAGGCCAGGTACATCTGGAGGTGGTGCTGGTAGTGGTGGTGGTGGTAGTGATGGGGGTGGTGGTAGTAGTAATAGTAGAAGCAGCAGCAGCAGTAGTAGTAATAGTAGTAACAACAATAACAACAACTACAATAATAATAATAATAATAATAACAATGATGATGATGATGATGATGATGATGACCACTAGTGGATGAGTCATTCAAAAGTCACCCCACTTTGTATAATATGTTTTAGTATTTTATATAGAAAATTTAGGATAATAAATGTTAGACATAATCATAAACATCCAAAGATTGATTTAAAGGGAAAATAGAGATTGATGATATAGATTTAGAGAATTTTGATGCTATTGAACTCAAAGATATCAGCTCAGTTAAGTGCAACATTTAATGAAGCAACTACAACTTATGCAAATGTTACAAAAACTTCAGGCATGCCATGATCAAAATGCAATGAAATCAAAATAAAGACAGGTAAAGATGAAAAAATTACTGCAAGTAGCTCTAATAATAACCTTATCTCAAGACCAATATTTCACCATATTACAATTGATAACATAAAATAAATAATTTGACTATCTTTTGGATTATTGTAATATTTAAATAAATGTTATGAGCATTCATATAAAAAAGATAGACTTTATAATTTAAACTTTTCTAAGCATTAATAAAATCAAAGTTTATATTATAAAGTCTACCTTTTTTGTATAAATGTCCATAACATACTTAAATTAGTGGCATAATAAATTGGGTATCCTTTCAAGTAATTTTGGGGCTGCCATAATAAATTCATATAAAGACTGATCTGTTGAAAGCACTCAAAATATAACTGAGAGATTCAACTCATTCATTCCAAAAGATCTTTTTCAATCATTTATACAATTTCTGTTGTGACAGATTGATTAATTGTTTTTGCAGTTATGAATAAAAACTGCTCATTATATCAATTCCCAAAAGAATTATTCTATGATACATTAAATACAATAATATGTGAGACTCAGTTTGCTAAAAATCTGAGCACCCCAATCCAATATATTGTCATAGAATTTTTTAAAGAAAATCAAAGGGATAAATTTAGAAGGAAAATTCTCATACTGAGAAAAATATGCACTTGTCAAAGTAAATGAAAACAGAAAAAACTTTATTACTGGATTATTAAAAACAACCTATTTAAATTATATGATTTATGACTTCAATAAATTGATGCAGCTATTTGCAGTAGTTGCAGTCTATGACAGTGCATATGAGTTCAAAATGAGACTTCATAAGCATGTAGATCTCAATGATATTCAAACATAAGTGATAGAATAAGAGGTTGCACTTCTGTTAATAATCTGTGAACTTAAACCTCAATGCTTTTATTGTTAAGAACATGAACATATAATCAGCATATATCCAAACATTTATTGTCAGCACTGTAATCTCCTAGCTTTTTCATTATATCAATGTTTGATGAGGGATTCAATTATAAAATCTAAAAATTCTTATTCAATGGCACAAAAATCAGAATAAAGTAGTGATTGAAGAAAGTAACATTGACATTAATCTGGATGCTAACATGGAATGTTATTATTTGACAAAGCCTATAAGTCTGATAAGGCAATATATAGATCAAATACAGCCAATTTTACAAACAACAATAAATAACAAAACTTCAGATGACACAATTAAAGCAACAATTACTATCGTACATAGAAAAAAATTAGTAACTCTATCATCTAATGAAAACTGGTTTGACTTCCATGCAATAAATGTGAGAGAAAATGGTAGCTCTGATAATGGACAAAAGTGACAATGAAAATTTATTGATTAATGAAGATATAAATAAAAACAACTACAGTGCATATGCAATAGACAGATAAAAAAAATCAAGTCAGATATCACATGATGTAAATTAATAAGCTTGTATTTACAAATGTTATATATAGAGCTCGCAAAATATGCTCTTAACAAGTTTTGAGAATATCCCAACTCCAGACTGGTTTCTGCTACTGGCATCATGTGAGGTGCCAGGATATTCAAGCATTGGATTAAAAATAGCAGGACAAGCCCAGCACTTTATCTAATGTATAACTATTAAGTAGAAAATTTGAAATTTTCAGATATCCATATGTCTTCCAATCGAGCTATCTAACTTAAATAGCCATATGGGATGAACTAAGTTCAGATATACCATATATTAATAGCTTTAGCAATATAAAATCACCAAAGCCTTAATAGCAAAAAATAAAATTACCAAAAAATCAAGTCAGATGTCACATGACCTGATTTAATAAGTTTGTACTTACAAATGTTATATATAGAGCTTACAAAATAAGCTCTTAACAAGGTTTGAGAATATCTCCAAACCCAGACTGGTTTCTGCTACTGGAATCATCAGTAATAGACAGATATAGAATTTTCTTCTGATGGAAACAAATCTTCAACTGAGAAAGCAAATATATTATGTACTAACAGCTTAAAATGCAACAAGAACTTAGATGGAGTGTCAAGGGATATACTTACTTCCTGAAAATAATATATAAATAAATAAATAATTAGTATTATATGTAACTGAACAGGAAGTAACTGAAGCTTACAATAAACTAGATCATGCTTGCAATCAAATCACAACCATCCATCAGCCCAGAAATCAGCTCAAAAATATGCTTTTCTAAGCAATTTATATAGCACAAGTAACATTTAAATTTCATATACATTATTTCTAGACAAACCTTAGCCTTATTTTTTTATTATAATAATTATTATTTTTTTATTAATTACAATTCTACCAGATTATTGAAACATATGATCAAAGACATGCAAAAAGGATAAATGATTCCCAAGATGTGGATTTCATTCTGAACTAGCACTCATCAGTTGACCCAGATCACAATCTCTTACTGAAAAGGACAGTAAAATCTAAAAAATTATAGAAATAGACATCATATCTATTTTTAGAATAAGTTAGATTAATTTTTTCTTGCCCTTTCTACCAATATTAATTAACCAACTTAATTATCTTTTCTTTAATTTATTTAACTCCATAATTATGCTAATAACAATTGATGCATTTATTTTCAGAGATTTGAACTCTTGAAGAAAAACTACAATGTAATTAAATGGGATGATATTGTTGAGACTTATATACTTGGATTACTTGAGAAAAAAATATAAAGCAAATTTAAAACTGCATCATATTCATACTTGCAAGTCCTAGGATGCTCTTTGTTCCACAAAACTTTCTTCACAGCTTCAACATATTTTAGTTTAACTATTTTAATGTTAAATATATTGACTTAATCATCTTTTCATTATGTCATTTTCACTTCTTTTTTTGAATTAGCATCATCCGGGAAACCCACTAACCTGGGACAACTGCTTGTAAAGCGGCTGTTGCTGACCTTTTGACCACTAATGCTTGACAAACTTTTGAAAATATACACATAGCAATTTCAAGTCCATTCCATAGTCATAATAAAAACACAAAATCCATATTACACTATACGATATGAGACATTTCGAAATCATAAAAATAGGTTTTACCAGGTACAAAATTAAATAATAATATTATCTTTGTGATAAGCCAATAAAAGTTTTAACTTACATTTATTATTTTTCTTGGTTTATAAAACTTCTATGAACTATAGCATAATATTAGCTATACATTTAATAATATTCTAAATTTACTAGTATTACAAAGATTAAGTTTTAATAGACCCATTTTTATTTATATAATTAAAATTAATATAAATTAATTACTTTAACAGATATGTAATGCACATATAGATAATTTTCTTTTACATTGCATGCAAGAAAATATTTAAAACTATGTCACTTTTGTGGAATAAATTATCAATTATTTCACTTAACATAAAATTCTTTTTTTATTCTTACAGTCTTAATTTATTTTGCAGTTAAATCAATATGATGCTCCTAATCATTTAACGCATTACAACATTTATTAATTTATTACTGTTTGTTATACTAATTTACTTTATTTAACTAAGATACAATAAGAAATTATCAGCGTCATTATTCTTATTGAAATCGTAATTACAATACATATACCAAAACTCCCTATTGTCAAAATCAACAAAATCAAAAATATATTGTGTCTGAATAAAATGATCTAATTTATAAGTTACCACAAGAATTCACCAAACAAGTTACCATTAACTCTGTTGTCATTAATTATAGAAGGAGACGAACCAAACTTTTCTACTATATTTGATTTACTTTCTAATATTTTCCATCGATTACGATTCCTCCGAATCCTCATCTTTTTTATCGTTAATAAATTTATGATGTCTTATCTTCCTATAACTTTTATTTATCTCACTAAATTCATAATATTTATGAAAATTACTATTGTATAAAACTATTTCCTTTCGATAATCCATAAATATCTGACAGAAATCATCTCCATCATAGCTAGGAATAGTTTTTATTAAAATCTATACATTATCTTTTACAGATTTGCCTTTTACAGACTTTAAATTACATTTAATATTAGGATCTACTTTATCGTGGATTTTATTATATTGTAATTCTGATAACTTAGACTGTATTACCGCTATGATTTCTTCCTTTTCATAAGCCATTTGTTTCAATTCTGGGATTTGATCATTTAATAAATTCTATCTTTATTTTCATCTCTATCTATATTGGCTAACTTTTTTACAATATCATATAGATTAACAAGATTTAAAGCATGTGGGGAAGGAATACTCAACATCATGAATATTTAATATCTTACTATTTAAATCATTAATTTTTTTTTTATTTCATTAAGACTACATAAATTAGCCTTATTACTTCTATAAACGTAAAGACCATTAACTTTTATTTGGCCTACAACTTCAGCACCATATTTCTTTTTCTCAACATGAGAAATTTGATGTTTATTTTCCATTTCACGTTTAAAATCATCAGATTCTATCTTAGTTTTGACTTGAAAGTCTTTATTTATTTTATTCTTTTTCTTACTAAATTCATTAAATTTCTTTGTGAGACTTTTTTTACTTTGCTTTATAAATCATTAAACCTAGCTTCGAAATCAATCTTTGAGCTTTCTAATCTTGTTTTAAAATGAATTTGAGATTCTTCTATTTTATCTTCTAATTTCTTAATATCAGTTTTTAATTCATTAAATCGAAAGAGTAAGTTTTAAATTAATCAAAATGTCTACTAAACTTGATGTCTAATTTAGCAAATTTAGCATTCAATTCATTCATTTGAATATTCAAATCATTTTTAGATTCAGCACACATCATTTTAAGAATCTCAAACTTCATCTGAATCAGTGTTTATTTCAACTTTGAATTCATTTAACTTACCATCAGAATCTATTTTAAATTCCTCACATCTTATATTAAAAGCCTTACAATCAGCTTCATTTAAATTTATATTAAATATCTCCAATTTAACATTGAATTTACTATAGTCAGGTTTAGAAGCATTATACTTAGCATCTGAATAAGCTTTAAATGATTTTGATTCACTAAACTTATCTTGTATATAATCCATTAATTGGACCAGTCCATTTCCAAACCTTACCGATTGACTAGCGTTAGTATTTTTCATTATAATATAACTAGTAATAATTTTTAGAACAATAATTACAATGTAAATAAATAAATGAGTACTATAAAAAATTTCTAAATATCAATATTTGAAATTAGCAAACATTTACCCCAGACCATCAGCATCTTCTTGATTGTCCTAAAGAAAACATCATTTCATAAAAATGCACAAACACACTTAACTAATATTATTCATTGATATAATTTATGAATATAAATGTTTTATATATTTTAAATATCTATTAAACTTTAAATATCTTATATCAATTATTAAAATTCCAAAATGATATTTAAATCCAACTCAACTTATTATTATAAGAATCACAAAAATCATTATCATCTAAGGTCGTATCAAAATAAGCAAAATTTTTAATAGAATAAAGTACAGATAGTGATTTACAATTTTAATACTCAATCTACCAGCACAGAGCAGGTCAAATTATAAAGGTATAAAATTTATATTATCATGCCAATCGTTCATGTGAAGTTATTATCAAGCCACACATTAGAGTGCCAAACTGTAATGGACAAAATCAGATAAGCATAACCAGATGGCACATAATCAAAATATTAGCTTAACTAGTAACAAGTAGATAACAAAACATGTTATTTCTAGTATAATATCTGATGAAAAGGTACATATGTGTTAATAAATAATATATCAAGGTTATGAAATTAAATAAAATTGTTTAAAAATGAGAATAAACAAATCTAATAGTATTTGTAGGGTTAGAAAATTCTCTCTAGGTTCCAAATATATTAACACAAATCTAATATCATCTCAGAGTTTAAAATATTTAAATATAATAAATAAGGTTCTTAGAATTTTGTTATTTGATTATAAACTTTATCATCAATATGGTGAATAACAAAGGCAATTTTATTGTATCCAAACAATATATTAGAATGACTAAGCATTAATATTTAAATTATATATACTAATATAAACAACTAATATCAAGAATGTTAGTTATAGAAAATCAATATATCTTTAACTAAATATAAGGTAATATCATGAGACCATACATTATCAATTAGATGAAGAGTACAAAAATATCAAATACAAAAATTCAAAACAATCTAATAAGTATAAATAAATTTTATTCACAGAAATTAAAATAATAGCAAATAAAAAAATACATTCTCAGTAAAATATATCATTAAAGATTCTTCTCCCAAATTCTTATCCTGATAATAGAACATGTAATGTATCTTTATATGCTGTGAAATATATCATTCATTGGAGAAAGTTGTTTACCCAAGCATTAAATAAACTTTTAAGTTAGATGTTTTCCTGAAGGGTTGTGATGATGGTGTTCTAGCTGTGTTTTTATATTGGACTATTTCCATAATCTAATATGTGTATTGAATGCCTTTAGAAAAATTTAACTTTATTTAAATATTGCAAATACCTTCAATTGTTAGTAATGGCACATCAAACAGATTAGTATATGCACAATGTTTTGAGAGGTATTATTCTCCCCTCTTCATCAGGGGTTGCTGGCCTGATCAGTGATGGTACTAGCATGAGATTTAAACCTGGGACCTAAGGTTATTGATTATTGAATTTTGAGGTAATTTTCTAACCAACTGAGCCATCCTGCCAAAGGCAACAGTTAGTAGAAATTTCATATACTTATCTATGAGGTTCCTCCTGATTTCTCCAGTTTTTCCTAAGAGCAAAGTTGATTAGTGGTTTTCATACATTATGTACAGTCACACTAGGTTGGCTTATGGGATTTTTTTTCCATTGTCATATGAGCAGCTCATATTTTTGTATTTTTCCAATTGATGTTCATTGGTACATGAATGGTCTGCTACCTTAGACACATCTGTTTTCTCTCTTCTAATCATCAGTTTATTTTCTTGCATGAGATGATTGGTCTCACCAATATATGTTCTTCCACATTCACATGGTATTTTATAGATGCAGTCTTTTCTTTTCAGCATTTCAAATTTAGGCTTTGTAGATGTTAGAATTCTTCATAAAGTGGCATGGCTCTGGAAAGCTGTTCTGAAGTTATACTGATTGCAGATTTTCCTTAATTTGTCTGCTATTTTTGGAATGTATGAGTATAATACAGTACCAATAATTGTCTTTTCCTTGGTGGTTTTTTTGTTGTCTATTTAACATTTTTTTAATAACAGCTGATGGATAATCATTGTTCATAAGACTTTGTTCTGTATAGGTCTTTTCTTTTTCCAAATCACTGTTTCTGAATGAACTTCTTTTGCTTTGTTCTATAATTATATTATAACTCCATGTTCTTGTGACAAGACTCCCTCATGACAAAATCAAAACTACAATTTACCAAAAACCTACCCATGCAGGAAAATACCTAGCATATACATCCAATCACACCAGAAACACAAAACATGGAGTTATACTAGAGCAAAAGAAGTTTGTTTAGAAACCAGTAATTTGAAAAATAGACCTATATAGAACAAACTCTTATGAAAAATTGTTTTTTATCAACTGTTATTGAGAAAACATTAAGCAGACAACAAAAAGAACCATCAAGAAAAAAACAGTTATTGGTACTATAATGTACTCAAACCCTTCCAAAAAAGAGCAGACAAATTAAGAAAAATTTGCAATCAGTATAACATCAGAACAGCTTTCCACAGCCACACCACACTATGAGGATTTCTAACATCTATAAAGCCTAAACTTGAAATGCTGAAAAGAAAAAACTGTATCTATGAAATACCATATGAATGTGAAAGAACATATATTAGTGAGACTAGTCATCCAATTGAAAAGCACTTGCAAGAACATAAACTGATAATTAAAAAATAAAAAGCAGATATGTATAAGATAGCAGATCATGTATGTACCAATGAACATATGTTCAATTGGGAAAATACAAAAATATTGGATAGAGAAAGGTACAAAGAAGAAAATTTAAGGAAGCTCATCACATGACAATGACAAAAAATCCCATATGCCAACCTAGTGTAACTACTATACATAATGTATGGAAAGCACTAATTAACTTTGCTCTTAGGAAAAAGTGGAGAAATCAGGAGGAACCTCCTATATGAAATTTCTACTAACTGTTGCCTTTGACAGAATGGTCCAGTTGGTTAAAGTATTGCTGTAAAATTTCAATAATCAAAAATGTAAGAGTCCTGGTTCGAATCCAATGCTAGTACTGTCACTGGTCAGGCCAGGAATACCTGAAGAAGGGAGAATAAAATCTCTCAAAATGTTGTGCTTATACTAACCTGTTTGCTGTGGTATTACTAACAGTTTAATGTATTTGGAATATTTAATTAGGGTTAAATTTTTCTAAAGACATTCAATACACATATTAGATGATGGAAATAGTCCAATATAAAAATCCAACTTTAAAGTTAGATCTTCATAAAATATTTAATGTAAAATGCTCTATGTGGTCTTTATCAAATTATTATAATTTAAGTCTCCTAAATATGTATTACATTTATGTAAAGCTCAAATCATTCATTACAGAGATAATAAAATTATTTATCCCACTATGCAAACTTCACAAATACACATAGCAATATATAATATCTTGCTCACTACTAGCTTACATTTGAATCACAAGGAAGCTTCCTCTGCTATGTAATTTTATAATACTACAGTTATTATTTATTGGCAGTGAGATTGAGATTTATTCAACAAAGGTACATGTAATATTATAAAATATGCATACTCAGGCTAAAAATAAGTAAAATTACAACACGTTGTTAGGAGTTTATTTTCCACTGTAACTCATCACCACAGAAATAATCTTGATTCCACAGATAATCCTTCAGAAACTTTTAGTTTACATTTAATTACATTCAAATATCAGCCTTTCAAGCTAATTGTGCACACGCTTTGCGAGTGTTAAATAATAAATGAATACTTTCCCCTCTAATACAAGATGTAGTATTTATGCAGGAATAAAATGAATCCACTTATTCCTACAACTCAAATGCTTATATATGAGCAAATCTGAAGTACTGGCAAGGAAAGTGGGAGGAAAAACCACTCACTTTAAATTACTATTTACAATGTCTGAATGAATGATGTCGGTGAAATTGTCTAGAATTTAGTAAACGTCACTCTAACGGAAACTTAATCATATGTAAATAAGCATTTATTTTTATATAGCGCTGTGTTTACAACATATAATGGTAACTTGCATTATTCCAATGCTTTCAAATAACATAAGGTGGTAGTGATAAACATAGCTTTTTACATGGTATTATTCAGACATCTCATATAACAGAGCAACTGAAATTTTATTTTAAAGAGCCATAAAATATAATTTATAGCATGAATATATTTAAAGTATTACTTTTAATAATATAGTTTTGCTAAAATCTCTCCCAACACACCAAAATATAGCTATAAGAATTTAGGTGATGGACTACTTGGATATTTCACCTGATAATCAACTTCTTATGAAAGAATAATATTAATAATAAATAATTAGTAATAATAGATACAAAAATATATTGTTAAAGTTCTTGCGAAGATCTTAAAATCTTCAAAGAGAAAAATGTTAGATGTTTTGTTTATTCAGAGATTTTAAAATGATGTGATAATTTATTCAATCCTTTTCGTATTTATACTTGTTGAAAATCATGAAGAATAATGTAATGATTCAATCTTTCAAGAAATTAAAATAATGCGATAATTTCTTTATTTTAGAAACAATCCATTAGTGTGGGAATTAACATAATGAATGAAGTTCAAATAAGTTGTTTTTCTTCCGCTATGATAAATATTTCCTAAGTATTCATTTTTATAACTCTAGTAAATGAGTTATAAAAATATCAGCATTCCTCAAGTAGTTTAGCAGATTTCAATTTTTAAAAAATATTTTAATTCCATGTACATGTGCATTTTTAACTTACTATGATGTTTCAGATGTTTTGTTATTACTTTTGACAATCTTGAGATACGTTTTCCAAAGTCACATGATTTGTAAAAGTCTACCTCTTCATGTTCAAAAACAATAAATCAACATCCCTAAATTGAAATATTAGCCCAATTCACTTGATCCAGAAAATAAATAGCAAGACAAGATCAATATTTCTCTTGTACATGTATATTTATAGGTTTTTACAATGCGACTGATTTATCATCATCTTTGCTCAAATTCCTTAACTCTTTTATCTTTTAACACCAAAATTTCCTATAGTTTCCATAGATACAATATATGTGCAGACATGAATAAAGACTTTAAAAAAAATATGGCAACCATCATAAGTAAATGATTTTAAAATTACAAATAACATATTAAAAACACATTTAAATAAAATGCTATATATTTGAATAAAATTAAATATACAGATCATAATATCAAAAGAAATATTTAAATTACAAATATTAAAATAAATCATTTTTCTTTATTTAATGTTTTCATAATAATTGATATTTCATTTTAAATTTAAAATAGCTTTAATATCTTTTTTAAATAATACCTTTTAAAACTTTAAATTAGATAAAAAACACAAAATAAAAATATTCATGGGCACACATATCAATATTAATTGTACAGTTTATGTCACGACTGTAAATCATTCTAACTATATATAAACTAATATAATTATTACTTTATTAATATTATTTTAACTAACTTATTCACATATTTACAATATTATGCATTTTATCAGTATATTGTCTTTTTTAGAAGTTCACTTTCTGCATGATAAAAAAATATGATTGTTTTAAAAAAATTGATACAAAAAATCTTAAAAGCTATACTATACATGACACCATCTTGGAATCACAAAAAGTTGCTTTACAAAGTACAAAACTTAAATAATAATTTATAATAAGCCAATAAGAATTATTTTAGATTATGTTTGTTATTGTACTTTAGCTGGTTGAATCTGAAGGCGTGATATTGAATTTTTTAAAAACTGACCTGTGACACAATTTTCACAATAACTTGTTAAAGCAAAAAAACTTTACATTAATAGAAACTAGAAAAACGAAGGAAAACAAATGGGGGGGGATTCTATCTCATTCTAATATTTTTCAACTTCATTTACATATCAAAGCTTTTGGTGTATTTATAACTTCTTGGGATCAACTCCATAATAAATTTAAAGCATCTTATTTTTAACAAAGAGAACTTTGGCATGGCCAATGTAACTGTTACAATATATATATATATATATATATATTGTAACATTTATATTTTAATGTATATATATATATATATATATATATATATACATTAAAAGAAAACCCATCAAGTGAAATATATATATTGTTTTGTCTTAGTTGAAAATTTATAATGAGTCACTGGTTTTTAGAATCAGCTATTTATATAGTTGATTTTAGTGAAGTACCATCTTTCTACTTATTGAATTGATTCAAGTTTAGCCAAAGTCTTTTATTATTTTAAAATTATTTGTAATTTCTAATTTAAACTACCAACTGTTAAAACAGTTTTTCTTAAATAGCTTCTGTTCTCTATATTGTCGCAAATCAAAAACCTCTTATAGTATTGAATTTATTAAATAGATTACAATCTTGAAATACATATTTTCTGTAAATTTATACTAAATCTAGTTCTATTGTATCTTCATATGTCTGTCTTTGGATGTTTTTCAAAACAAGAATTTATATTATACAGACTATTTTTCCTGGAAATTCTACAACTTTGTATCCTCTCTTATTTCTATTACTATAATAAATTTATTCACATCACTTTTATTTATTTATTTTTCAACCTTAGTATTAAAATTTCATTACAATTTTATGGTATTATTTTCTGATTAAAATGACTCTTTACATTTAAATAAAAATTCATTACTTCTTCATTAGAATGAAAACTTGTTGGAGTAAATATTTGAACTCTCTACATTTGATAAGTTTCATTTAATCAAATAACTAATCTTGCCATCTTTCTGACACACTACCATTCTTCATAATGTTGTTCCTCCATTTTTTATTTATAATGGATCTTATTCCAATTGTGTTTCCAATATTTACATTTTATAATAATATAAGAATTCATTTCTCAAAGGAATAATTGTCTCATCTATTCTTCTTATTGAATTAAGACACAAAGTCATATCATTTTCCATTTTAATATTAGACAGATGTTTTAATTCATGAATTTTTTCTTTCCTTGAAGTGACCTGTAATTGTAAGTATCTAAATAAAAGATCGTCATAAATTTGAAATCAGTAAATGTTTACACTATCTGCTTTTGGTCACCAAATACTGCTTTAGTCAAGATTTTACATCTCTTTGGATCATAATTTAATTTTTCTATTATGATTGCAAATATAAAAAGAATAACCATTTGTCACACCCATTTACATATTCATTTTGTCATCAAAAATCCAATTGATTTTTTAGTTAAGATCTATTGACCATCTGAGAAAAAGGACCATAATGACTATTTGTTTAGTACTCAGAAGTAAACATGGGTAAACTCACAATTATGGTTAATGTGTGTTGACGAGAAGCTCACTCATATTCATATTGTATCTGAACAGTCACCCAGAAATAACAGCTGTAATGAACAGAAATTATGAAGATTATAGTAGAAATATGATCTTTAAGAATGATCTGAATTTCTGTGCTGGTTGAATTGTGATATGTAATAAGGAATATGTTTTATCCATTCTTTAGTGTATGTTTTGATTTTTAATAGAATCAACATAAACCATAAACATGTACCAGAAACCTAATTGATCTTTAAGGGTTTTCTTGAAATATAGGAATAAACAATTACCTAACATTTTTTATAATAAAAAATTTAAATTAAAACATAAAGAAGTTGATAGTTTATTGTAGATTGAAATACAACATCAGTAATCTCGGTATTTCAAAGAAGGCTTTATTCATATTATTACTTGTGCTCGACATTAACCATTATTAAAAATAATGAAAAAGAAATTAATATCGATTGAAGAAAAAATGAAAGTATATATTTTCAATATTGTACTTAATGTCAACAACAAATTGGAAAATTGCACCAGGTTCAAATATTGCATTGAATGCCTTTTAGTTTATGGCTTATCATTCAAGTACCAAACTTATATACAAAGAATGTACATGTGTACCTGGAGAAATGATTAGCTAAGGGTTATGCTTTGAAGTGTTTTTTGATTGTTTAACAATTGTTTATAAGAATTACAAAAACATTTTCAGAGGTCAAAATGCTTCTGCTGCAATACAAATCAGTAAAAAGTTATAACCAGTGACAATGAAAGTTGATAACAAGAAAGAAGAAGTGGCTAGATATATAAAGAAGATTTAAATAACAAGAATAATATGAATCTTTATTGGAATATTTTATGTAATAAAATATATTGTCTATATGGAAATATTAATAAATATATATATATGTTATGTATATATAATTTTATTGTAATTATTATTTCAGTTTTGTTATTGAAAAAATAATACTATACAGCAGCTTTTCCAATGGGGTAAAAAGAAAAACTGTTCTAGGAATGATTTTTGTATAAAATGTACAAACCAATCTGCTAAACACAAATACATCCGCATATAGAAAAAACATACCGATTCAATTTTCTGGTTATTCGATATTTTGCGATGCTATCTTTAAATTATTTTTCTTATGAAATATTTTAATACTATATTTAATTAAAGCTCTCTAATATATTGTATTCTCTGCCATAATTAAAAACATTATATTGAAAAAAACTGCACAAAATTTAGCTGAAAAATACGTTTTATAAATTGGTTATAATTATATAAAACAATGAATCATATCGGAATATAAAACAAAGAGACGCTACAAAAAAAAAAAACAACAAAAAAACAAACAAGTTTCGGATCCCAATAATAGAAAAATTAAAAAGCACGGCGATAGATAATTACCCAGCAAACACCTTTATTCACATGCGCACATATAGTATGTAATACTTTTTTTTCTTTGTTAAATTCAGTGATTCGAATTAATTAAATTTTTGAGTTTCAATAATACAATAAACCTCATTAGATATAGTCGTAAAAGTTATAAACCTTTGAAGTAGAAAAAAAATCTTCGTCTCTATTTACTCACGGACTTAATTTAGTTTTATCAGTGATTTCTGAGATTTTTTCAAATATCTTAAAAAACAACAAAGAATAAAGTTTATTGGTTCGTGAAATAGGTAGGAAGTTTAATGATGAATGTTAAAACTTTATTTTCCCAAATTAAACAACTATAATTTACGCACTTTTATAAACAAACTGCAAATAATTTTATCAAAGTAAATTATTTAAAAGTAATTGATTATATTAATCATATTTTATATTTAAAAAGTATAAAATAAATTAAATTAATCACTATTTTCAATTTTTTAATTCAAAAGAAGTGACTTATGTTTAAATTTCAATACTGTTTTTTTTTTTTTTTTAAGAAAAAAGAAAATCAATTTATCAATAAAAAAAAAATTACTTGGAAATCAAAACTTTAATAATGTATGTGTCTTTTAACAAATAAGACACGATTCACCGAGCAAATAAGTTTTGACATATAGACTTTTGTTCAATTCTATTTCTTCCGATATTAAATTTATCTGTGATATGATTTTAAATATATAAAAAAAAATCTTTCTTATTTATTAGATAAAATTATATTTAAATATTAACATTAAGTAACAATGATTAATTTAAAATTATTAAAAAATAAAACAGCTTTTGTTTTTAGAATTGATCTGATAAATAAATAAGTAATTAAGTAATATAAAAGATTTGATTCACCTAATTACGTCATTTAAAAAAAGGCTGTTTTGAAATGATAAGATTTTCCACATTTGTTAACTTCAGTATTTGGTCCTTTAGAAATAAGTTAATATTTGAAAAAGGGATTGATTACGATCCAATTGAATTAATGTTTTACTTGTTACAAGAAATAAAAGAACATGACAATAAATTCTGTCAAAAGTGGTTGTTTGAACAAACTTAGTCACGGATTAAAATAAAATAAAATATGATCTCCATGGGTATTAAATTATAAAACTGGATACTAAATGAAATGGAATCTGCTATGGAAAAAATTGAATAACCCATCTAATAGGGGCCTGATAGAAAATGGAAAAGGAACTTTGCAAATGGTCATGAGATTATAATGAAGAAAAGAAGAACAAGTGATGGTACAGAACATTAAATTGTTTAAACGTGTTATTTGATTAATAATGGAGACTTTAGAGAAAACCTTCAGACTAGGCAGTTATCATTGGGTATACTTTAATGTGAAAATCACTAAGTTGTTTATATGTAATTTATTGTTTCTAATTATTGAATTTGAATATGTTTGATGTAAATAGAAATCTTCATGGACACTAATTCAAAATAAATTAATACTGAATCTTGATTCCCTGAAAATTATTAAAATGATAAAAATTTACTGCAAGAAGGGATAAACCCTACCAATTTAGAAAAGGTAAATGATTAACCAAAATAAATTGATTATATAGAATGCAAAGTTGTAATTCAAATGGTTGATAGGGATAAATAGCAACTCCAAGTTAAATAAGAATCTTAATTTAATTTTGAAACATTCTTGATGATCCTATTACAAAGAATACAAATAATGTATTGAAAAATTTTAGTTTCCTCTAAAATAGTTACATTAAGGGTATTATAGTTTTTGTTTTGTGTATGTTATGACTATGTATAACTCATGGTGAAATATATTGCCATGCTTACTTATGTGATTATTACATGGAAGTGTATGAGTTTTGGTGTGACTAGGCTTGGATAGAGTTATTAGAGCTTAGTGGCCCTGGGTCTTGGACATTGTTGCCTGTTGTGGTAGTTGTCAAAATGCTGAATGGCTGCCTATTCAGATAAAACAAATAGGTCTTCACTTCAGGGTCCAAGGTGTGGTAATCATGAACCTTCTAAGATGCTCATCTGGGGCTAGATCATATTGATTGATGCACAAATAGATATTAAATATGATTTGGAATACACTTATATAGATATAATTGTTACAAAATGTATAGCCTATTATAATCAAATGAATAATTTGTTATATTCATAAAATTAAATGCTTTGTAATTTGTAATGGGAAAGCAGACCCAAAATAATCTGTAATCTTTTGATTAATAAAGGTTTCTCTTGAAAGATAAAAGATTAGTATAACTAAAGGTGTCCGTTTTTACTGCTTGTATATGCAATATATTTAATGCCACATTTTGCTGCATCTTAAAATAAATTAGGCTAAATTTTCACAAAATAAATAAAATAAATGCCAAATAAGTAGATGTATATATTGAAGATAAATTAAACATATAAATTAAAAAGAGTTTGAACACAGACTTTCAAGTTCCCTTCAGCTATCAATTGCTACTTGCGAATTTTCAAGTAAACCAAGATGGCTGCCCATATTTTTGATAAAACTACAGTCCCCTCTCCCATGTTTATAAAAAAATGCCTGCTAGGAAATATATCTAATACTTACATTTTATTTTTTATTACTGTTATTTTAAAAAAGAAATCATTGTGGAAAAATTAATTACAATATTTACAGTTTATTTCTTTTTTTTAAAACTAACTTATTAACAGGAAACAGGAAAAAAATATAAATACAATATTTATTCACGGTAATGGCATGCAATCATATTGTGAATATAAGTGTACACTTTTCAAGAGGGCAGAATCCTCTACTCTTTGAAAATAGTCCACTGCATCACATTCTGTGAGAGAAAGGTCCCAAATTTTTATCATTATGACAATTTACGAAAAAAAAAACTGCTGACAAAAAGAAACATGAGTGGGGCCAAAATTTGATAATTTTATGAGTGTTTCATCACTTCACACATTATAATATAAATAAAAAAAATGAGGTAAAATAATTTCTTAATGAAATTTGTCAGAATTTCTATATTTTTTTAAATTTAACCATTGATTTATTAATTTTGCTTTAATATAACAACTATCACATATACAGTCAATTATAGGCTCATGAAACTGTACATTTACAAAAATACAAGATGTCATCTTGGTTTACTTGTAAACTCACAAGTATCTTATATATTGGCCTATTTCCATTGTCTAGGTTAATTGTTAAGTGCTTGTAGAAGAATTCATAGCTTATTAAAATTGTTTGAATATATTCAACTGTTAGTAATAACAGACAGGTTAAAATATAACATATTTTGAGTGGTATTCTCTATTCTTTAGGTATTTCTGGCTTGACCAGAATGGTATTACTTTTCTGTCTTTTTTGAATATGCTGAAAAGCAGAATTGCATAAATGAAATACTATGCAAGTATCAAATAATATATATCCCTAGTTGCCTCATCAACAAATGTTTAAAAGAGTACACAGTAATTATTAGAGATAAAAAACAGTTTACGTCTAAAGTAGCAGACTATGCATATACCAATAAACATATGCTTGGGAAAAGGCAAGAATATTGGCAGAGAGAAATAAGTAAGAAAAAGAAAATTCAATGAATTTGTTCACATGATGATGACAACTAACCTCATAAACCAACATAAAATGATAAGTAATGTTTAATCTCACCCCATTAAATTTGCCTTTCAGAAAAACAAGAAGAATCAGAAATATTCTCATAGATAAATAGATTACTCACTAATCTAAGGATTATTAGTTCAATTCCCATATTACCCCTCCTGTACTTTGACAGATTTCTTTGTTCTCACTAGATTTAAGTTTTCAACTTTCACATTAATATTAAACCATTACTATTTATCAGACCATAATAAATTTGACCTCATTTGATATTTTTGTTTAGAGATTAAATAAATTAAAAAATTGCATTTGAATTTTAAAATTATTTTAAAAATTAGTTTTAATCAAAACAAAGTGCTGTCATATCATCAAATTTCAGGTGGAGCAGACTCAATTTGAAAAAGGAATGGAATCTTCTTTGTTGATGTTTGTTTTAAAAATGTGAACTAATTATTTTTAATATTTAGTAAATCTATCAATTTATGCTTTAAAAGTTTAAATATTTTTTGAAATTTTTACATATCACTAAATGTTATAGCAGATTGTTATAGAGATGTTATTTCTTGGCAGTTGTATTTCCTGCAACCTTAATCTCTATGGTAATGTTACACAGAAAAATATATTCTTTTATGTTTAAAAATAAAACATTTCTGTAAAAATAAATATGTAATATATATTTTTGATTTTTAATAATTATTACACAATTACATTACAAAAATAATCATAAACATAAAAAAATGAACTTTTTAGACCATCCTAACATTTTCTCAAAGTAATCTCACAAAATTCAAGATCATCAAATATATAATGACTAGGCATCAACATGTGGTTTCAGATACTTTGAAATTTCCACTTTTTTAATTATCCTGATGTCTTTTTAATTTTTGTGAAATTAAAATATTAGAAAAAATATATACATAAATTTTAAAATTGTAAAACATAATGTTAGCAAAATATCTCAGTAGAGGGCAAAAATGCAAATTTAATATCTAGATTTTTCAGACATGGGTCCATTGCATGAGTAAATGGATTTGTTAATATCATTACTATTCAGGTCTACAACATCTGAAGAGCAGAATATTACTACTTGAAATGTTGTGTTGTATAGTAACCCATGTGTTATTACTAGTAGTAAAATGTAGTTGAAGGATTAAATAAAGTTGAATTTTTTAAAACATACATTTAACAAATAAATTAGCTAACAAAAATACTTTATTATATATATAATCACAAATAAAATGCTACCATCACAAATGTTTAGAGAAAAAATTATATTTGTAGTAAGATTGTATGATAATGGACTATATACTATATATTAAAAGTATAACTATATAATTATGTGTATATATTATATCACTGGAAATTTGAAATAAATTTCAATAAGGTCAATTGTAAAAAAAAAAGTTGTTTGATTTAAATAGTGAATATATTAAAACCTGGAAGGCATTGGAATATGTTGCTATGACAAAAATAATATTGGAGGAAAAAATTCTTATTATTGATTGTAATAAAAATTGTGAATTAACTTTATTCATTTAAAAAAATGAATATGTAAATAATAGTCTATAGTTTTCATAAAATTATTATTTCTTATTATATATATTTTGATTACTGCACTTTCGATTGTAGATTAGAAATAATACACATGTATATTTAATGCTGTAAGTATGTTTATTCTTTTGTTGTTTTATATTGTGTTGGAAAATATGTATGAAAGTATATTTTCAGTATAGTATGAGAAGAATGTAGTCTACATTGTTTAGTTTATGTTGAAGTGAAAGAATATTATTTGTATTTTTAAAATGTAAATATTGATTATTGTATGTAATAATTATAAAATATTTACTCTTGTTTGCTTTTATTATTGTGTAATAAGATTTCTATTTGTGAAATGCTAGATAAAATTGACCAAAGAGTTAATTAAGAGTGTTACTATGGTTTCTCTGATGCCACTTAAAATGATTATAAATAGAACTAAATGTTTTAAACTCTCACTTACCTTTTTTGACTTCAATAAAAGTGAACTTAAGTTCCTTCATATAATTTTTTATTTATTTATTTTTAAAAGTAAATAATTATGAACTGGATGGATGGAGTAAATGCAATAGTATTTGCCCATTAACTGGACATATTTATTGGAAATTTGTGAGAGGTGAGAGTTTGTTGAAGAATGAAAATAATTCATAGCATTTAAAAAAAGCATCAGAATATTTCTTTGTCTTAAAAATGGATATTACTTACTTTTTAAGGATGAGATATAAATGCTAACAACATAAAAATCTACACAAAGATTATATTCACCTGCTGTTATAATTCTATGAGATCTATGAATTAGTTATACACAAGATATAAATGGTCTTAATTTCCATTGCATAATTATGGATGAAATTAGCATCTATTCACTTATAATATTTTATGAATCAGATACATATTAAAGAAAAAGATATCTATATTGCATCAGTCCTGTGATAAGTGAGACAATAATTTGGATATTGGAAAATATTGGAACTAATAAAATGTGTTTCGAATCTAATAATTTTTCATGATCTATTTTTATGGGATAACAAAATATCAGATTGTGGTTCAAAAAATAAGTATTAGAACTATGGTACTATTTTGGAAATGTCATATTTGAGAACAATGAATCAGGTCATTTGACATAAACAATAGTATAACAAATTTATATTTTGTAGCTTAGTAATTATTATTTTAATTTAAAAATATTTATCTCATTCATTGATTATAAATTATTTTTCAGTATAGGTAGATTCATCTTTAGTATAATTTTATTTTAATCAAGTATTTTTTTAATTTTTATATAAAGATTAAAAAATGTTTTTGACCCTCTTTTATTTTGAAAAGTTTATCCATATTACATGTTTGTGTTACATAAATATACATTATAGATATAGCCATTTGATAGATGAAGTTTGATGTTCAACCATCTATTTAATGTAAAAATCAATGGCAACTGAGAACCTACTGCATAAAGGATAATTGAATCATATGAATATATTTTAAATGTTTATGGTTTATTTCCCATATATATTATTTAATTATAGAAAATTTAAATTAATTTAAAACAAGTAAACTGGTCTGGTTGTCATTCAACTTTATAGTGCAAATTCATTGGCTAATAATAGTTGGATAAGATACTATCTATAAATTGACTATATCACATAATTCCTTAGAAGGTGTTAAAATAGTTTTGAGGTCAAAATATAACATGGGTTACATATTATTTTCTTTGTATTGTTTATTATCTGATCAGGTATAGAATTTCATATAGCAATAAATAAATTGATTTGACAATCTTAAATATTTATTAAGTAATTAGAAGCTTATTGGAATTGTTTTGTTAATAACAAATAAACAGTTATATTAAGATAGAAATTATATATAAATTGATTCAATGATTGATAAATATATGAATAGGATAATTATTGAAGATGAAAAGTAATTGCAATTAAATGTTCACATATTTGATTTTAAACCATTATTGATTAAAGTGAATATTATATTAAGTCAATATGCAGCCATACACATTGTAATATTATTCAGTTATAGAGCTGGTAATAATAATATATTTTATTCTTATAAATAAGAGTAATTTACTTTAATTATATGTAAAGTTCATTGGTGTGTATCATAAATTTAGTTTAAGTACTAAGTTTTAATATTAATATTAGATCATAATAAACATTAATAATCTTTTGTATGTTTTGTTAATTGAAGTCTAAAGTTTAACAACATAGCTTTATTAAACTGAAGAATAATTGAATATGATTTGTCAATTGTTTTTGAGTAAGCATCAAATAGGAATCTATCATTTATTTTATTATTGATGTGACTGGATTTTATAAATTTTAATGTTATCTAATAGAAATATTTTATTTTATAGAATTTTAAGTTGATGAAAGTGAAAAGATATGTTAGGTTAATCATTTTGTACTATTGTTAAGTATTGAATCTTATTATAATTGACTTAATTAATAGGAGCATATTGATATTAATGGAATAGCATGGCTGAGTTGGCGGTACTTCTTATTTTATTTAATTTATTTGGAAATCAATTATTGAGTTATTTTTATTTAGATATCATGGATAATTTAGATTTGTAGGGCATATTAAAATTATTATGTCATTCATCCATGAGTTAATTTTTTAAAATATAAATAACCTTTAATTTTTAGTATAAGTTTGTATTATTATAAACAGTGCTTTGATTTATAAGGAATATTAACATTTATCTGTCTAATTCTTTGTCATTATTTTCATTCTATCTGTCTAATTCTTTGTCATTATTTTCATTCTACTATGAGTGTTTATATAATAGGTGCAGATCATTGTTTCTAAAATAATTGTGTTTGATCTAATTGCTTTATTTTTAACCTATTATAAATAATGCTCATATTTTAGCATAGCTTGAAATAATGATTTTATTTATTTTCTATCCATTCTAAATGCTGTCTTAATCTATGAGGTTGCAACAAAAATTATTATCATTGTTTCATTGTCTTAAGTGTTAGATTGTTATTCATTAATTGATAATCACTTTAGTTTATTGTTTTTATTCTATTACAAATAATCTTATAATTTACAGACATTAGTAAACAAGGACTATTCTTTTATGGCCCATATTTTTATTAGTTCCCAAATATCTGGGGCATTAAGAGAAGAGCATACTCTCATTTTTATTCTATTACAATATATAAATAATTTAATAAATAATTTTTTCTAACATTATATAACATTTTCACTTTTGCTAAATTAATAAAATCCTGCTAAAACCTCTTACACTTAGTAAATACAGAGATACTGAAAAAAATAACATTTCACTTATTAGTCAAAAACGAGAATTTATGTAAATGTTGTATTTAATTATATTAAAAATATTTGATAATTCTTTTCCTGCATAAGAAATAAACTAACCCATGAAGGTTAAAACTACACTGTATATAACTGAGTTTGCATTTAGATATGAAATATAATGGATTTCAATCCTTGTTCAAAACTTGCGAGATCAACTGTCTATATACATCTAGGTTAACTAATATAAATTAAATGGTATTGACATAACAATCTAATAACTACAGGGATATTGAAAAGGGTACTGACAGCATTTGGTTAATTAATCAAAACTGGAAATTACATTTGTTGTATGAATATTTGTAATAATAGCTTTTTAGTAGTAATTACATACTAGATTATTTCCATCATTTAATATTTATTGTTAAATAACTTTACAAAAATTCAAACATTATTTAAACTTTTCAAGTACATTTGACTATTAGTAATAACACCCATGTTAGCATATAGCTCAACATTTCAAATAAAAATTTTTTTTTTTCAGGTGTGTATGAAAATCGAACGCGGACTTTTAGATCCATGAATACTAAATTTTAAGATGACATTGTAACTAACTAGATTATTGTATGAAAAGCAATAGTTAGTAAAAAATTTAAAATATTTATCTATGAGTATCCAATTGATTTTTTCATCTTTTCCTAAAGCAAGATTAATGAGTGGCTTCCAAATCTTATGAATTTTCGAGATTAACTTATGGCGTTATTTGCTATTATCACGAAAGATTAAGATTAGTATTAATTTTATAAATGAATGAAATATCTACATAAAATTAATATTAATCTTCTTAAAATCAATTTATATTAAAATATATAGGCTTATTTACGATTGCTCTCTAGATGTTTTTTTGAATAACTCCTGGCAGCTAGTAACCAATTCAATTACACATTGCCTTTATTTATATATATATATATATATATATATAAATATATATATATATATATCCATTACATATATATATATATATATATATATATATATATATTGTAATGGAGTAAATGAATATAAGAGCATGACTACTCTCAGAACACTAAATTATCATCAAGCCCATAAACTAAGCAATCCAAAACTGTAAAGGAATAAATTAATAAATAAATATAATGTAAATCGGGCATGACATCATGATTGTATATAATCTACATTGCAAACATTTACAATTTGTTACTGATGATGATGAGAATCATGCAAGACAGATATTTATTGCACAATCATATGATGCTATTGATCAATTCAGTTACAGGGACCTTAGAGCCTATAGTATGTGCATGTACAAACTATGAATGCTATAGAGCTTAATATTAAAATATTAAGATAAGAATAACACAATAAATATATATAACAAACCCAAATGCAATATCCATCAATGACAGATTTTGCATTAACTCACAAAGTAAAATAGAAAACCAAAAAAATTTAGAGATGAAGGACACCATGATAAATGATAATAATAATTTTATTATATGAAATATTCATTATATAATTATAATTAATATATTAAATAAAATAGCAAGTAAGATAAATCAATAAATAAAGATTCCCTATCTACTTCCAATAATAAATTTATAATTTTGATAATACTATTTTACATATTTTAATTAGTATATGAATTTTTTCTACAGTACGGGCTTTTTCATACCTGCACACCAATATGTAATATATATGGGGTTTGAACTCAGACTTTTATATGATCCTCAACTGTCCATGCTATCTCATACTGCTGACACTCTTGATCACACACATGTTGAAAAGATAAAATCACCAATATGCATATTTTGTGCTTAACCAGCACTCATCAGTTGATCCAGATTATCATCTCCACACATATATATAATCAATGCGATAAATTGATTGATTGTTATACAATAGCTTTTTAAATCCTTTTCCTAGTGTTTTTATACGATAATTTAAATAATTTCATATGTATCATTTAAAATTTAACTTGTATTTTTTTTTGTATTGGATATTATATTTGTGAAACATAGCAGAAATATATGACATTATGAATTAATAATATTTAACTTTTTCTGTATAATAAAGATTTAATACATCTATATTTCTGATTTGCATCAAATCACACATCTTTGAGTTATACTATACTGGGGAAGCAGAGTAGAAGTATTTCTCAGCAATAGTTGACAGATGGTGCCAATTAGGAATCATCTTAGTATATCGGATGGAAATAAAATATTAATTTCGAATATTTTCACTCAAACCTCAACAAATAGGGCTTCTGGAATTATTAGGTAAGCTCCTTTTCTTTTATTTTCTATTAGCTCATTAGAAAATGAGTGCCCCAAATTTTTATTTGGACCCTCTAGAGTCCGATGCTATAGAAATTTCAAATGCATGTTTTAACACTAACATTATTCAGGTCTCTGATATGAAAAATTTAAGCCCCCAGTTAAAACTACAACAAAATTCAAGTAAGCAACTCAGATCAAACAGTAAATTTAGAATAGTTCTCCCGACTCTAAAATGCAAATAACAAGTCTCCCAAAGCAATTAACTTATAACAGTGAGTCAGAACAGAAAATTAATAAAATTGCTATGACTAAAATAACCACAAGATAATTCGAATCCGATCGTAAATATTGGGAAAACGCAAAAAAATATTGATAAAAACCAAAAATACCACTAATTTAATATCTGCTAATGAAATTGATCTTCCCAGTTTTCAACTTTCTGAGTGGCCAAAAAGGCACTCAGATCCATTTTTAAGATCTAAAACTTCATATCTAGACAATAGAACACTGTCCCAACCTCCCACCAAAATCATATCACAGCAGCAATAAAATGAATATTATGAGAATTTTTCTGCAGATAATCAAAATCTTTTATTACAATGGTCACAGCTATTGAAACAAGAAGGTTCTCAGGGACTAAACAGTGGAGTTAAAGTCACAGAATCTGACTCCTCAGGCAATTACCTAAATTTTGATACCTGAACCAACAATCTACCCCAAGTAGAACAAACTTTTCAAACCGATTTTCCACTGCTACCATCTAAAATAACATCGCATGGTTTTAACGATAGTAACAAACAGTCTTATGCTACAGTTCTAAGTAAAAATAAATTCAGCACACTAAACCAAACTCCCTCCTCTTACTCTGTACAATTAGGATTACTTGATTTGGATGAAGAAGAACTTGCCATCTCAATTAACAATGAGAACTCTTTGCTTCCAAACTTATCAGACACTCAAAACTTATTGAATAACCATCAAAGAATAAGTCTTGAATTTAATTCAAGAATTCCATCAATTCTGTTTCACTCTTTTTTACATTACTCAAGTGATAATACCCTCATCCTCACCACCACTGATAATAATTGTCAGCTCTTCACTTTCCCTACCGATGACTTTTTCCAAGTGCTGAAAGACTCTAATCTAGATGATGCCATCAGAAGGGTATATCATCATCCAAATAGAAGATACTTGATCCTTGAATTTCATAACCTATTACAAGAATGAAAACTTCAAGAGACAGCACCTGATTCTGAATCAACACTACCTTATAACAATAAACATGAACAGGCCAAGGCTTGCCTATGGCCTTGCAAGAAACTGTTATCTCAACTTTACCCAGATAGATCTTCAAAAGTTGTAAAACAAATATGGTGAAATTACTGCTTTCAAATTCCTTGTTGAGAAAAGATCTGGTCTTGAATTACCTTCCAACACTGCAGCTTTTACCATCAAACTTGCTAAGAGCTACACTACAATTGATATTCCATCTCTGCTTGAGGAAGCCACGTGCCCCCTTTATATTTCTATATGTGGAGTGCATCCTCAGTGTTTCTCTTGTGGAGAGCACACTCACCTAGTCAAGGCATGTGCCAATAAAATATGTTCCCTCTACAAAGCTAGAAAATCAAAAAAAAATCACAAATGCAACACCATCTCCCAGAACCAAAACTCACCTCAAGACTCTAGCACTGCTCAACAAGTTGAAAATACAGCATTTATACAACAGCCTGTTCTACATCAAGCACATCATCAATCATCAGAACAACATTTAAATTTAGATATAAGCTCGACTGAGTCAACCTACCAGCAGTTACAATTTAACACTTCTCAACAATCAATAGAGAATGGCTTAAAATCTAATACAGTATTTATACAACAGCCTGTTCTACATCAAGCACATCATCAATCATCAGAACAACATTTAAATTTAGATACAAGTTTGACTGAGTCAACCTACCAGCAGTTACAATTTAACACTTCTCAACAATCAATAGAGAACAGCTTAAAATCTGTTACTCGTTTAATGGAGCAGAACTCCCAACAGCTACTATCTACCACTGCTCTTCAACAACTCGATATAACTGATCAAGTAAATCCTACTCTTGATAAAGTTCAAAATCAAAAATATCTGTTATTAATTCACCAATTCAAACCAATCAAGATGCTTCAAACAACAAGAGAAAGATCAAGACTACTCTGGGTCCCATCAAGAAGAAAATAACCTTTCCAATGCTGACTCAGGATTGAGATCCTTTCAAACCAGAATTACCAGACATCAAAAGCAACAAAAAAGAAGGAAAGTAAGAGAACCAGAGGACTTGAGTCACTGCCCACCCCAGAGATAGCACTTAACCAAGCCAAAAATCTCACTGATGACAAACCTTTATATTCAGATGACCAATCATCAATATTAAGTAACAACTCTTCACCTTTTTCCAGTCATCTCCTGCTGATGGATAAACTTTCTGACCAATAGTTCTTCAGTTTGTATCACTTCTTAATCAATAAACAATTATGCAGACTAAAATTGGTGGTGTCAATGTCAGAGGTTTGAATTTCCTTAAACAGGTCTATGCTATCAAAAACTGGTTACAGAAATCCTTTGCAGAAACAAAGCTACACATCAACTCAAACTATCAAATATCACAGCTAATGCAGCAACTTGGTTCATTTCACTACATTCCACCTCAAACCGCCTCTTCTGGGGTTCCTTTCTCTATCAGCAAACAATTGGCCTGTACTAAACTCAGAATGCTATATCTTGACAAAGACTTCCTGATGTTCAGCATCTCCTTCTCAAACTTCACACTTATATATCAACAGTGAGCTAGCATTTGCACATTCAACCTTAAACAAGATTAATTCCCTTCTGTCTTCTGGCAAGTCTCCAACAATACTTTTTGGAGACTTTAATATGAATAATACCAAGTTCAACCACAAATACCTTCATCTTCTAAACAGAGTTTTTTTCTGTGGAGAAGTGTTTCCCACCTAATGCCTTCTCTTTTTACATGTGTCAAAAACTTCTCTCATTGATCTACTGTACTATTCGCCAGAAATTCATTACAACCTCAATGCAACTCTTCATCTAGTTCCATTTACAGATCATCTAGCCATGCAACTCTCACTGATGTTTGATTCAAATTATTCAATTCAATCTCAACTCTCTCTCATAATCAGAGTATTAAACCGATGAGCAACCCCGGAATCTATTTTTTCGGAGGCATACATCGGAAGGGAGAGAGTTTTGACCTTTTGGAATACAATTCAAGGGTGGTCATCATTCATGAGAATTCTCAGCTCATTAATTAACTCATATACCAGGAGAAGCAAAGGTCCCAAACACCTTTTGGGTGAGCTGGATGCAATTTCTGAGAGGCTTGATAGTTCCTCTCCCTCTGACAGCTGTCCTCAGTCAATCATTGAATTGAAATCTCAATACCTAGAAAAACAAAGATGCTTGGCACAAAATATTGCCACGGAAAGAGTCAAAATCTTCCTTGCCTCATGCTATAACTAGACCCAAGGCTATATTAAATGGGCACTGGGAGCTGCAACCAGGCCCACCTTCCACAATGCTCACCACAAATCAGGTTCAGTGCAGTGGTCTTACCATGCTTGATAAAATCCACAAGCACTTCAAATCCAATTTACAGATGAAAGATTTTGAAATAGGACACATTTAGAGGAAGACTGAGACTCATTACACTCATAATATCACAGAAGCAAAAATCATCCAAAAGTTAAAAGCATATCCAGAGAGTACACATCCAGGAATTCATGGCATCTCTAGATTTGTACTCCTCCATCTATCTCACTTTACTGCACCCATAGTCTGACAGCTAATTGATGTGCTAGCTGAAGATTTCCAAAATATCCTGGATCTCTCTCCAGTGGAGATGGTCCCCTTTCTAAAAAAGCATATAAACCCATCTGAATTAACTAACATTAGGCCAATTTTTATGATTCCTTTACTCATCAAAACCATAGAGTCCATAGTATAGGATTCAATACAAGATCAGATGCTTAAACACATTTCCCACTTCCAATTTGCTCGCAAGGACTATCAACCATGATGCAGTACAACACATTCTCCTCCTAATTGAACATGTCAGGTCTCACAGGACAACTAAACCCATAGTAATTCAGCTAGATTTCTCCTCCACTTTTGATGCAGTGGTTCCCTCAATTCTGCTTCAAACCCTCCAGGATTATAATGTTCACTCCGCATAATAAGAAATCTCCTCATCAATAGGTCAGTCTTCACTTCACTAGATTGAAAACTAACTGAAGGTTTAAGACCACATTTGTCAATTCCACAAGGATCTCCACTTGCCACCCTATGTTTTACAACAGATCTGAATCCACTGCTTAAACAGATTGAAGCCAAGATTCCAGGATCTATGTTCAAAGCTTAAAACAAACAGTACATCCCATTTCTTATGTGGATGATGTTTCAGTCTTTCTTCCTGATCTTTCTCATCTGCTGGCCTTCCTCCAACTTGTAAATACATATGCTAGCAGATTAAACCTTCAAATTAACTTCGTAAAATCATCAATGTGGAACATTAGAACAGAACAACCAATCTCTTCAGTGTTCTCCTCCAAATCTCCCCCTTTTTTTGGGCTTTCCAATTGCATTATCAAGGCTGGCGATGACAAAGGCGATTCAGAACCTAATACTGGATAAAACAAAGAAAATGGTTGCACCACTCACCAAGATTTCCTTATCACTCATCGGAAAAGTTACATTATTAAATATACTGGTATATTCTAGACTGTCCTATTACCTTCCCATCATTAAACCCACTAAGCTCTTCAAAAAATCAATGAACACTCTGTGTTCCAAACTTTTCTGGAATGGCAAGGTGGTGGATATTAGCATGGCCAAGGCTCATATGCCTAAAGAGCTTAATGGTTTTGGTCTACACTCTGTCTCCACCCTCTACCTTCAAAAATCCATTTCCCTTCTGTGCTCAACATGCTTAAAATTGCCAAACCTCAATCTTCCAGTGGTTGTCGACCCTACTGATACTCCACCTCCACTTACAAGTAAATGGATGGGTGAGATCTGAAATCAAGTCAATATAGCCATGAATCTCAGCCAACTAGCCCTTGATGCTAAAAAGTCTTTCTGGACTGTCTACAAATTAAAATACCAAGATCAAGCCCTGACTCAAAATGTATTGGCTCTTTCCAATAAAGCCTTGATCCAAAAGCTGAATCACTGGTATGTTGAATCCAAACACATCGACTTTCTTCTTAAGCTCAATCTGGCTTCTCTTCCCACCAGTTGCTTTCTTGTGGCCAGAAGGGGTTTCTCAAAGATTGGACCCCAGTGCCAGATCTTCCACTCAGCTGATGAGATCATAGCTCACCTATTATACACGTGCTCCACCTTCTCTCCTATCAGGAACATCATCATTAACAAAGCTTCACTAGACATCAGAGATGTCCTATCAATTCAAAACATGATCATCAAACAGGGAATCTATGCATCAATCAGACTGTCCATCTTCTTGACCTTACATCAAGCTACTCACACAGGTTAAAGTCAGAGACTCAGCCCTTGCACCTCAACTGTTACACAGAGACAATAGGGAAAAGATTGAGTTTCCAAATGAATAACACACCATCAATATCAGACTGTGCAGAATGTGTTTCTTTTTTTAGTCTGTATGCTTTAAATACAATGTAAACTTTTCAGTGTACAAATTACACTTCATGTTTAAATAATTTTTTTTTTTTTTAAAAAATATAACCAGATGCAAATTAATGTTTGGACATTTTAAAAACACTTCAGATTTACATCAAGCTACTCACACAGGCTAAAGTCAGAGACTCAGCCCTTGCACCTCAACTGTTACACAGAGACATTTGGGAAAAGATTGAGTTTCCAAATGAATAACCCACCATGAATATCAGGACTGTGCAGAATGTGTTTCTTTTTTTTAGTCTCAAGATAAAAATTAAAAATATATCTCTAATCTGCTTCAAAATATAGCTTTTTAAAATATATTAAAATGAATCCTTATAATTGTATTTATTATTTTTTTTCCTCATAAGAACTTTATTGCTTATATAATATGTTTACATTAGTGCAAAGGTGAAAGCAATACAGTTAACAACAAAGCTGGGATGAGGATCTCACAACTAGTCTTGCAGTCAGCAACAGCTAAATGTACAGCCCCAAGTATCACAATGAAAATCTGTAAATGGAAAGAAGGTCCCATGTAGTCTTAAAAATAAATAAAGGAGCTAACCTTTTGTCTCTATTATGGATAGTCTGAAGCTTTGATATGAATAATTGATAGGGATTATCAATGTTAGGATTAAAGATAAGCATACATTTAATGGATCAATATGCAAAGAGTAAGAAAGTGGAAATTCTAATAAATGGAAACAGACTATTGCCAATACTACTAATCAGGGTAGTGAGCGTGGACTTCTGGCTTATATAGATGAAGGCTATAGTGTTTACATAACATTGAAGCTAAGGTACAATGACAGAAAACATGCAACATAGTCTCACCATCCCTATGACATAAAGGACAGACCTGGTCTATGTGCAAGAAATCCCTACAGATGACCAGAAAATGGCTTGTAAGAAGAGGATTTAGGTTCATCTTGATCAGAAAGTATAAATATTTAGGTTCCAGATGCCATGCTTAAATTTTTTAATAATGGCATGAATTAGAGAAGGATAAAAGGCAAGAACAGGGAAGAGTATCATTATTAATAAGATGATATGCCTCCCCAAAGTTAATTTTTTTGAGCATTTGGTTTATTAAGTATAATGGTAAATTTTGAAATGTGCTCTAATAGAGATCACAACCAGATCTTCTCAGGAGAAGGAGGGGTGTCTGTAGGGGACATAGCAGTGAAGCATAATGCATCAGGGAACTGAGGAAATTTTTTTTGGATGGTATTATAGGCATATTGGAATTCAAATGTTGCAATTTAGTGAAGTGAAAGTCCATTGTGTTTTGTATATTTCTGAAGGTTTCTGAGCCTAATCGCTATAGTACTCCTTTCCAGAAAAGTTTTGAGCATAAAGTGTTTATTTTTCTAATAAACTCTTGTGAGAAAAAGATGATTAGCATGAAATAATAAATCTTTGGAAACACAAGGATGTTCAGAAGTGAGTCTTTGCAAATAGAAACATAGACTTTTGATAATGAAGATGTGATCTTGTGAGTAGAGAGAAGTGCTTCTTGGATGGTTTTCTCATTGCTGAGGGGGAGATAAAGATTGGAAAACCCAAAATGTTTTGGGGTTTGGCAGAAAATTGAGGTGATAGTGCTCCCAGAGGATAACTTCCATGCGGAGAATTTGTCCATGTTGAAAGTCAACCCAGACTCAGAGAAAAATATCCACAGAATTTCAACAAGTTTGGTATTAGCTTTTGGGAAGGGAGTGAAACAGGCAGGTCATCCATAAAAGAGGTATGGAGGATTGATATCTTGAGTTCTGGGATGTATATACCAGGAAGTTTCTGCTCAAATTTAATTAATAATGGATTAATATAAATTATAAAATATTTAATCATGACATCTCAGAAAAAGACATTAGAACCAAATTGTTTTCACTGCCTGAGAAAATACATCCAGGTCTTTATGCTATTCCTTGATTCATCCTGGTGCATCTTGAAAGATTTATGGTTCTGTTCATTCATGGGAAGGTTAACCTCATTTTATCAACATTTCTTGATATTGATGGCCTGGACCCCATAGAAATGGTGCCTTTTCTCAAAAAGAACATATTACCATTGCCTCTTGAGAACCTCAGTCCCATCTCCATGACCCTGTTGATGATCAAGATTATTGAATCAGTTGTAAAGGACAAGATTCAGGATAAGATCCTCCTATTTATTTCTCAGTATCAATTTGCCAAAAAGGGTTCATCCACAGCTGATGCATTGGTTTGTTTAAAATGATTGTACACTACAATAGAATCTTTGGAAAATCTAAACTGGTGGTCATCCATCTGGACATTACTGGAACCTTTGACTTGGTTCAGACTCATTATCTCCTCAATCTACTTGGCAGTTTGACATCCCATCTGGCATTATCAATATAACAGGTAATATTCTCAATAATAGGAACATTTCCATCTCACAAAATTGGAGGATTTATTTCTCTTTCTCTCCTATAAATTCCAATATGCAGGGCTCCCCACTGAGCATCCTGCTTTTTATAATTTATAATTGTATTTATTGATTAAATGTTTCTACATTTATCATATTAATAAAAATTGATTAAATCAGAACAATAGCATTAATTTATACATTTTTATTATTAATATTTACTAAACACAAGTGTTATTAAAGTTGCTATAACATGAATTATTTTTTAAATTAAAAAAGAATAATATTACCATTTTTATATTCGCCTTGGATAATGCAATTCAGAATAAATTACTAATTGTTCTTATCTTTATGTTGGTTCTTTGGGCTTATGATCATTCCTCAAAGCTGATACAATAATAGTTGATTGGATTTATTCTTAGTAAAATTAGCTTTAAATGTCCGACTTTGTTTTCTAAACAATATTTTTTTTTGCTCCCTTGTTAATTCAAATTATTATAAATTACGATACCCATTAAGTTTGAAATGAGAAATTTATCACAATATTTTTTCAGGTTAGATTATGAATTTTGAGGGGAGAGTTGCTATAATTTCATGTTAATTACTTTATTCAATATCCTGAAAAATATTATAAAACGTAAGGGATAAATTCTGCCCTCCTCAGCAATTCATGTACTTGGTTTTGTCTACTTAAAGTAGATGATTATTATGGAAGCTCATTTTTTAAAAACAAGTGATTTTAAAATACATATTGTTCAATTCAATGTATTCTTCTTCTCTATCTTTATCCAAATACACATTCTTTTACCCAGTTGGTAATAATTTCACTAAATAATACTAGTTTTCCCAACTTAAATTTTGTGTTCTTATAATTTAGTTAATTTACATAAATAAAATAAATAAAAATATTTTTTATAAATCATGACAGTAAATAAAGGTATTTATTTAGTTTGCCTGCCAGAAATCTTGTCATTCATTGTAATTTTAAATTATCAATTTTTGGGGGCTTCCAACACATGATTTAAACAATATGGCTGACTCTAAGTTATCATATTCAATATTTACATTTTTCAATTTATTAAAATGATAAAGAAACACAAAACTCCAAAGGGTTGTAATTAAAAGCTTTTTTAATGTAAATACAGCAAAGAAAATAAAAATAAATATGATTAAGCAAACTATAACAAAGATATGGACAGACATCATTTTTTGGATGAGCACAAACATACAAAGGATTGTAATTAAATTTTTTTTAAATGTAAATTCACTACACCAGCTGTATATTAATTTCAGTACACTCACAAACAATGATTTGAGGCCTTCTCAACATGTTTATTACCTAACAGATTGGCACTTAGAACATGGTTGCACATGATACTACTATTGCTTTTCTGTCCACATATAAAGCGTAATATCATGACCATTATCACACACTTTTTAGGTTGACAGGGTATCTGTAATTTTGAAAATATTCCACTACATCATTTTTTGTCAATGAAAGATTCCAAATTTTAATCATATTTCCAAAAATGATAATGCAAAAAAAAAAAAGAGAGTGATTTATCTATCAGTCTTTCATTATGTAGTTTAGTTAAGACCTAGTAGTAGGATGTAAAATAATAATTTATGTGATAATAATATATAAAATATTAATATTTTAATTTTTTTCTAAGAACACATTCTCATCTCATCAGCACAGAAGTATATAAACTATTGTCCATTTGTTGTTTTTAAGGAAAACATAGTTAGACAATGACACCATAATTACTAGGTGAATTTTTTAGTATTACAATCCAATGTAACATTAAGTGTGATAGAATAAACAAAGCAAATACCAAAAGATTGAATGTTTCTTTAGCATTTTACAATTGTTTTAAATAATTTCAAGTTATGTTGTGTCATTTCTCATAGTTATTGAAATTATTTTTGTATACATTTCTGTCAACAAATAAAGAAACAAAAAAAAATTGACTATATTATTTTTGCATCTATGTATGCATAATATACACGTGTGTATGTACATTTCTTGATCCTGATGCATATTTTGTTTTTGAGATTTATTTATATGTATACAAAATAAACTAATAGTGGCATTGTAAATGTATAAAAGATGCTGAAATGATACTAGATTTTTAAAGTGCCATCTACATTATTTTTACATCAATTGCTGTAGAATAAGAAAAATCAATGTCACTGTTTCAGGCCAATGCTCTTTCTAACTGCCTTAAGAGATAACTTATTTCCACATCAATATTTACATATAAAGATAAAAGAGGGCTTGATATGAGTTACTTATATTACCAGGAGGTATGGAAAGATTGCCCAGGAAGTATGGTGAACAGCAAGTAAACAAATATATTATACTATTAATTTATTCCAAACATAATTATGGTATCAACATTTCTGAGCTATTCTGTATTGGTACTGTCAGTCAGCCACATCAGCAACATTCCAGATCTCTTTTTGGACATGATGCAATGAGATTGCATAGACCTCTTTTACACTGCAAGATCCAGTAAGTCAAAAAGCTGGTTAAGATTTATTTACTGAATAAAGTTTTTATGCACACTTAATTACTGTTTATTTATTTATTTTTTTTTTCCATGTGTCATAGCATCGGCCGGGACGCGAACCGTCTGCAACCAACTTACTTGCTTGCATGGCGTCTGCGATACCTCTCGGCTAACAATGCAAGCCTAATTACTGTTTATTTCTTATTATAATGAATAGAGAGTACAGAATAATTTATTAAAAGCTAAGGGGGTATGGGGACCAAATAAATTGGGAACTCCTAACCTAGAGGTAATACCCACCTTATTGCCAACTTTAATAAAATTAAATAAGTCTTCTTCGTGATTATTTGATAATCTATTTATTACTTTTCAATGAGACCGTTTGATGTCCATTTCACTCCTGAATATACAATTATTATATCTCAGATTGACAATATAGGAACAAAAATATTTTATTCCCTAGAGAATTACTTAACTGTTAACGGAGATTTAATTCGGTGAATTTCTAAATAGGAAATTGCCAAAATTTTATTTCATACATTTTTGAAACAGAAAATTTGCTTTCAGCGCTCTTTTTAGTTTATTTTAAAATATATTCAGTGAAAAAATGTTGCTTTTAAAAAAAGGAAATATGCATTCAGCCTCAAGTGATTTAAATAATCTGTATTCTTAAAAAAAAAAAAAAATCTTGTCCCAATGTAGTTATTTAAAATCGTAACAAAAAATATTTATAACTTTTAATTTGTATTTATTTGTTTTTTAAGTGTTTTAAAAAGAATTGTGAGCATTTGACAGTTTTGGTAGGCCATTTCTTATTATTGCCATTTCTTTTTTTTTTTGTAAGAAAAAAGATATAAAAATAAATAATTCGTTTTTTCACTTCGCTTTTTTAAATATCTATATTTCTCATGCCTAGAAAACAATTCCCTTGATAACAATTTAGACAACTTTAGATGCCTACAATTTTATTTATTATCGCTCATTACTCAAAATCAATTCTTATGATTCAGGTTGTATATTTTAACTCGTTTTATTATTTAAAAGAATTTTCTAAAGTTTACAGCTTAAGAAAGGTTTATTGAAAAAACTAAAAATTCAATTTGTGTTTTGTTGAAAATGCCAAACTAGTTCAACTGTTCGAAAATAGTATAATATTTTCCGATAATGAATTGTTCTCTGTCAACAAAAGATAGAATTGTTTGTATTTCAAAGCGATTTTTCCATAATAAATGGTGATATAAAAAACAATGAAGAATGATTTCTAAAAAAAAAACTTCAAAATTTGATTCAAAGTTTGTTTTATGCTTGTAAGTATATGCATATAAACTTACTTGAATTATTGAAATTTGGTGCTTTTAAACGTTTTTAGACCATGGCATTAATATCCTATATATATTTGTTGATTCAATTTTTTATCGTTTTTGTGTGTGTGTGCATATATAATGTAGACCTTCTAAACTGTACGATAAATAAATATATTTTGCTTTAAAGTGCTTATAAGAAGAGTGAAATGTTGGTATTAATGTTATAATGTAAACCACAAGAAAAATATTTATATAACAAAATAGTCATGGTATAATTTAACTTTTAAAACATTAAGTAATAGATAAATTTCAGAATCAAGCTTTTAATTAATTACATTAAACATAACCCTTTTTATTTGCATATAATCTCACAATAGATATATTAACTCCCATGTTGTATTATTTTAACATTATTCCATCATCCTTTTTGAATTCCACATTAGCTTTTCGTCTAAGCAAACTATTCCTTCAATTAATAGAAATAGCTTCTTTTCATTTCTTTTTTTATTCCTCTCTTCATGTAATATTTTTACTCTATACAAATTGAACATAAAATTTTTATTGCATTTCAGGCGATTAAATAAAAATGTTATTTGTGAATTGTTTATTTTATATGATTTAACTCTCTCTTCAAATAATTATTGTTCTTTAAATTTCTTCTTTGAACACTGAGATTTTCTAATATATGATAAACTATAAAAGCAAATAATTTTATTTATTATATTACTTTTTTGTTCTTTATTAATCTTTAGTTTTATTAAGTAACCTATTTACATTGGTTCTTAAACTATTTGCAACATTATGATGTTCAGAACAAATATTTTTACCTGTTTATTATATTTTGCAACATATGGAACTAAAATTCATTTTTCATTCTTATTATTGCCATTACTTGTTTTTTCTTCTAATTTTTTTTTATAATCTCTTCTAATCATCATCAATCATTATCAATTCACTGCAGGATGAAGATCTCTCTAAGTTCAATCCATCTTCTCTAATCTTTAGCTTCTCTTCTCCACATCACTCCTGCACACTTTTTTTATTTCATCCATCCACCTCATATGTAGTCTCTTTCTGGGTCTTTTACAATCTCTTGGAATCCAGTGTAAGATTTCAATTGTCCATCTATTATCATCTCTTCTAACAATATGTCCAGCCCAACTCCAACTCAGTCTTTTAATTTTTTCACTGAGATCAGTAACACTTGTTTGTTCTCTTACCCATATATTGCATTTTCAATCTCTTCTTGTTACTCCCAACAATGCATCTATCTATATTTCTTTGAGTCATCTGAAGTCTTTGTATTGCTTTTCTATTAAGTGTCCAAGTCTCAAATCCATAAGTAAGAACTGGTAAAATACATTTTTAAAAACCTTCCTTTTCAAACACATAGGCATATTTCCTTTTAGTATCAAGTTATTTCTACCAAAAGCACTCCAACCAAGTTTAATTCTATGATTAGTTTCACCCATTATGTTTCCATCTGTATTAATAATCTGCCCAAGATATGTGTAACTGTTAACTTCTTTTAATTATCATAATCAATGTTTTTTTTCATATTTTGAGAAAATCCATTAAACATTACTTAAGTCTTTTTAACATTTATCTTTCCTTTACTACTTTCATCTGATGACTCCTGCATCACTCCTTGCAGCTCTAAAGCATTATTTGCAAAAACAACTACATCATCTTCAAAATCCAAATTACTTAAATAATCTTCATTTACTTTCACTCCTTCAGCTTTCCATTTTAATCCACAAAATACTTCTTGCAGTACTGCTGTAAAAAGTTTTGGAGATATGGAGTTACCCTGTTTTACACTCTTTTCAATGTTGACTTTCCCAGTGTTATTATGTAATCTAATTGTTGCTGTTGTATTTTTATAATTATTCTTGAAAATATGACAGTATCCTGGGTCTATACATTGATGATCCAATACTTTAATCACTGAAGAAATATTTGTAGAATCAATTGCCTTTTCATAATCTACAAATCCAAAGCATAATGGCAACTTATATTCATTTGTCCTTTCTATAACTTCTCTCAATACCTGGATGTTATCTACATCTTTTGGTTGGTGGAAATCCAGTGTTCTCTGTGGACGAGTTGTAATTATCTTGGTAAAAATTTTGAATAAAACTAATAAAAGGCTGATAAGTCTGTAATTTCTAATATTTTCTTTATCATCTTTTTTAAATATTAATATTAATACTGCTTTTTTCCAATCATTTGATACATCTTTGTCATTTAGACATTTGGTGTATAACTTTGCTAAAATTTTTTGCATTTCATCACCTGCTTCTTTTAATATATCAACTATAATTCCATCAATACCCAGAGCCTTCCCTTTCTTCATACATTTAATTGCATGTCTCACTTCTTCATTTAAAATTCTGGGCAATTCAGAAGATGTAATAGATTTAGGAGATACTTGTTTTTATTATTATATAATTATTGATAAAAGTCTTCTACCCATTTCATGATGTCATCTCTCTTTTTAGTAATAATTCCATCTTTTTTTCTTATTGCAGATATAAATTTCCTACCAATACCAAAATGTTGTTTTACACTCTTGAACCTTTTATCTTTTCTACAGCTTTCCTTGCTAGTTCACAGTTATACTTTCTTATATCATTTTCAACTCTTTTCTACATCATTTTACAAAATTAGAGATATTCAATCCTTTTTAATGCCATCATTTTTGTATATCTTCATATTCCTTCTTTTCTTCATAAATTCTCTAGTCTCAGTAGAAATTTTATTGATCAATTGCTGCTTTTTTCTAGCAGTTATCTTTGTTGCTATTTTTAAAAGTGTATCAGTTATTTTCATATAAATTTCATTTAAATCTGAATCATATTCAAAATCTACTAATACTTGAAACTGATTTGTAAGTTTTAATTTAATTTCATTAGAATGTTTCTGAAGATTAGGAATATCAACTATAAATATTGTTTTTCTTAATAATTTTTGTCTCTCTAGTTTTGCATTAACATGTATCTTACATCTTACTAGTCATTGATCACTTCCTGTGTTAAATTTATTAATAACATTACAATCTTGAATATGTACTTTTTGTTAGTCAAAATATAATCCAATTCTGCTATACCATCATTTGGATGCTTTCCATTTCCTTTTAACATTTTTCTCAAAAAAAAAAAAAAAAATTCATAATATAAAGTTTTTCTTTTTCTGCAAACTCTACAAGTCTATGCCCTCTCTCATTTCTATTATCATTACCAAAATTACCTACAGCACTTTCATCTTTCATTTGTTTACCAATTCTAGCATTAAAGTCTCCCATAACAATTGTAAAATGTTGTTTATTCTGATCAAAAGCCTTTTGTATATTCATATAAAAATCTGCCATTAAGTTGTATAACTAATCTTGCTACTCTGTCTGATACACCATAATTGTTCTTCTACTTTTTATTTATAATGAATCATACTCCACTTGTATTTCCAATATTTGTGCCCTTATAATAGAGTTCATGTCCACTTTTTAAATTAATTGTCTTTTCACCTTTTCTTCTAACTTCACAAAGTCCAATAACGTCTCTTTTAATATAAGATAGTTCTTCTTCTAATTCTTGCAATCTTCCTTCACTTGAAAGTGATCTGCAGTTGTAAGTATCTAAATAAAAAGTTTTCATCAAATGGCAGCCTGATCCACAATTTTAAAAAGGGAATTCAAATAAGAAATATTTCATTTCAATAATTTTTATGAATAGAAAAACTTACCATTCACTAAGAAAAGAACAATTATCACTGTTATGCAGTTGTTTTAATGCTTTATTTTAATATTTTTGAAAGTTTAAATATTAACTGTTAAAATGTTTATTATTTGAAAGCTTATATTTGTAGTAAATAATGTAAAGAACATCAATATATCAAATAGAAAAAAAAATTAATTGTAAAAATAAAATGTTGGAAATATGGATAAAATTATCACCAGGGACTTTCAAATATGAGATGAAGTTGGAATCATAACTCATTAAATTAATGATTATTCAATAAACTTTAGAGAGACTTCTATCAATTAAACCATACAATTCTTTTACAACTAATGATATTATTATAACATTTTCTCTAATTTTTATTTGTTTACTAACTTTAAACAATTTAAAGAATGAATATATCATAAATTTTCCATGTCCTAAAATATTGAGTACTTAATTTGCCTATGTATTTTGCAATTATATACAATATGCATCTCTAAAATCAATCATAAGTCAAAGCTGGAACATCCTCTTAACGTAATTTTAAATTTTCTAACATTCATGCAATTTATTAAATTATTTAATGTTTGAAAGTTATCTATTATTATATATAAATAATCTCACGTAACATTTAATGTAGAGCAAGTTATAGTTTTAAATTTCTAAAAGAGGGCTTTTAGTACTTTTGTACCACACTCTTGGTTAATAGTGGAACATTGTTGCACAAATTAAAATATACTGTTAATTAAAATTCCAATTTGTAACTTTTAAAAAGTGTGAAAGTATATTTTATTCTGAGACAAATATTTAGTGTGTTTAGTCAAGTATTAATTTGGTTGGAGCTACATATACCCACATATATACATATATTTCAACTGAAATTGCAACAGTAAATACTATAAATAATATTAGCAATAACACATGCATAAACACATTGCAACTGCAAATACTAAAAGTAATATAAGCAATAATATCTACTTTGGGCATCACGTAATTACATTGGGTTGAAACTGCATTATTATATTTATTTAAGATAAATATCATATGATTTTTGACATGTAATAATTGAAAGACAGGACGTTAAATTCTTTATAAATATAGACATAAAATCTTTTTGTATTAAAAACTTTACGTATCTATATAACTGTAATAAATAATAATGTTGTTATATATTTTAATGGTCAAGTTTGTATTATTTGCTAACAAGACTGAAAGACCAAACGGATTTTCAACTAGCATACACAGGGCTACCTGATGATCTTAGTTTAAGGCCCTCCTAGTCTCTACCACATAATTAATACCCTTGACATGGAAAATCTTCCCTTCTTCATACAGCATGATGTACAGCATGATGTAGCTCAGGTTTTGAACACAGACTATTCTCTTCAGGGTTCCTCGTCAACTCACAACTTCACAAAACACTAGCACTCATTATGGCCCTACATTAATTTATTTAACAACCTGTAATTGGCATGATTCTGGAATTTGATTATTTCTACAATGCTACAAAATGGAACACTATAACAATAATGTACAAAACCATGGATATGTTTGTTTTGGCAACTTAATAACTTTACTTAATTCTGGTATAACAATTATGTAATAGTTACAACTCACAATAATGATACAATTTCAATTAATAATGATAATAATAAAAAGTCAGATGTCACATGACTTATATATAGCTTGCACTTACAAATATGTAAAATTAAGAGCATGCTAATTAGCTCTAAACAAGCTTTTTTTATTTTTTTATTTACGATAAATGCTACTACAAGAGAAGGCATTCAAATCATTTTTATCCTGGATTGTCTCCATTCCCGACCGGTTTTGACCTATGGGTCTCTTCAGTGAGGAGTTGGGACATTAGATTCAAAAAAACAACTCAAGCAAAACATTTATCTAAAAGTTAATTGTTAGAAGAAGATCTGAAATTTTTGGACATCTACATGTCTTTAAAGTCAGCTCTCCAACTGAAAAAATCATATGGGCCTGAACTTCATTCAGATACTCCATATATTAGTAGGCTTAGCCATTTAATTTAGCCAAAGCCCCAACAGCAAAATAATAATAGTAATAATAAAAAGTCAGATGTCACATGACTTATATATAGCTTGCACTTACAAATATGTAAAATAATATAAGGTTTATTATAGTGACTAAAATAATGAATGGAGTAGCTTACATATTATTAGAATAAAATAATCTACTGGCTTTTACATAATATAAAGGAAGAGATGGTGACTTCCAGAAATGATATGCAATCTATTTAATCTATAACTAAATTATAAAAATCCTATCAGCCCATTATGGGTTTGAATCTAATAATCATTCAAATATTATTTTTTTTAATGGGACAATTGCAGGTGGGTTTGATTTAAGGCTATCCAAGGTTACTGATGAGTGCAAGTGAAGGTTACAGATAAAGAATTAATTAGACATTGAAGAAGTACCCTAAGTGAATGCTGTCAATGGTAACAAAACAAATAGAATGGCAATTGGCTTAGCAATCTGTTGGCATGTTTCATGACTAACTAAGGATGTCCCTGGCCACAGAAGTGCTCCTGCCTTTAACCAAGGGTGCATTCCAATAAAGAGATAAGGTGCCAAATCTAGGATTTGGGGTGACATAAGTCTTCAGCTCCATCACACAACCTAGACCAGTGCTAATACTCTGATTAGAAAACCAGGTACACAAGATGATGTATATCATACACTTGACACACTGACTATATGTAGATGAGTAAACCATGTGTAGAGTGGAAGTAACAAATTTTATAATACAACCATTGCAATACATATAAGCTGTAAATTACTAAACCTTCCACATACTCTAAAATAAATATTATGAAATTTATTTTTATAAGACAAATAAATATCCCTAGTTAACCATGTATTATTCATATTATAACTAGAACCCATTCAGAATAAAATATTTTAAATTATTTTAAACTTGAGACTCTGATAATATAACATTTAAAATATGAGGTATATTAATTATCCATAATGTAGACTGGTAGCATGATCTTCTTACATTGCCTATACATGAATTGCGGTTTAATTTACATATATATTCTATTGCATAAATAGACAATGCAACACAGATATTTTGATAACTTTATTAATATTACTTTCATGTAATGAAATCTTGAATTATAAACATAACAGCATTAACATTAATTTTTTTTACATAGGATAATTTTTAATCAAAAATAGAATTATTAATCTTAGCTGTATGTGAAGTAAGACTTAAACATAAATATTTTCCATTACTGATATCTTCAATTATAAACTAATTTCTAACATATGGGTAAGGTTACATTTATAGGGCAACACAATAAACAAAAATGATTTACATAATTGATTGAATGGGAATATGCTCACCATCCTTCAATAACTTTACATAATTCTAAAAAATTAAAAATAAGCTTACTTGACATAATGGGGGGGGGGTAAGAGTAATAAAATAAACAAAAATCAATTTAGATATGTATTGTTATTACTTTTAATTTTACAGATTTAAATTTAGCATCTTCTTGACTTGCTCTATCCTTGGGACATTGAGAGCAGAAAAGTGTAAATGCATTTAATGATTTAAAATTTGACTCCCTCCATCATTCTTGTTAACATAAATAAAATGCAAATAGATTTCTAATTTTCTAAATAATTAAGACCAATAGATTTAACATAAATGAGAAATTTTATATAAATTTTATTCTGCACAGATGGATGTAATAATTCATGGTCTTTGGGATTTGCATGGAGATTGTAGGATGTAGATGGATCTTAATCATGTTGATGGAACATTTCTGAATGCCGGACCATGGAAAAACTGAAAGCTGACTACTTACTCATGGTAGCAAGTATTTTTAACATTTTAATTTAAATTACTAATAAGAAGGATCAGGTTAATAAGCAGAATTGGAAGAACTTCTCAGAATCAGCAAAAATAAATTTAATTGAATATTAAATTTTAGCAAAATCTTAATAATTTAACAGAATCGCTAATAATTTTATAGAATAAACAAACAATTCCTTCTTCCCCACTTATATTTCTCTTTTGTATGCCTGGGGTGTACTTTTGACTTCTTACTGTTTCTCATCCTGCTTTTACTTTTAATTGTTGTTCCATTAGTTTTCTACTTTCTCATGCCTCATGTGCAGCCATATTGGTTTTCTTGCCAGTGTATTCACTTTTCATTTAACACTTTAAAAGGTGTACAGACTCTGCAGGTGTTCAACTGCAACTATTACAGCTGATTGCATCTATAGAAAGGGATATAAGGCACCTATATTTCTTCCTGTAATGGTTATAAGAAATACGTATACTTGCCTTCTTTCCATTGTATACAATACATTAATATTTCTTCAATTAATTGATAACACTTTTAACAAGATACTTACTTTCTAACTTAAAAAATATAGTTTGACATAAAACAATCAGCTTTTAACTTTTTTTAAAAAAGTGTCAAATTATACACACACATGCTCGCATATTAGTAATGTGTGCGGACGTTGAGAAATTTATTATAGATGATGGGAAATAGGCTGTAATTTAAACAAACATGAAGCAACCATATATGCATACAAATATGCACCACTTCAATATGTATATACATGTAATATTGTAGAAGGAATTACCTTGTACACATGCATTATTAAATTGACACTTACTCACTTGTTCTTAAATAAATCAACTTTTAATACTTTTAATAGTGAATGTGTGAAGAATAATTTTCTTTTACAAGAGTATATATATATATATATATATGCTTCATTATTATTTTATTATATATATTCAAACTAATATGATTCAAACTTTCCAAATACAAACAACTTTTTAGTAATAACACACAAATAGATAATACAGGTTAATAATTACACAACATTTTGAGTAGTATTATTCTCCACTCTTCTTCAGGTGATTAAAATTTTCTATACATTCAACATTCACTCATAAATGATGGAAATAGTCCAACATATCACATCTTATAATATGATTCAATGTTGCAGGTAGTTAAAATACATCAAAAGTTCTATATTGTGATGTTTGACAGGATGTAATGTTTGTAATTTTTTTAACCATTACTTCAAATTTTTTAACTTATATTTTTTCAAATAAAATATATTACAAAAAATTAAATGCTAACATAATGTATTTTTTTTGATGATTACTATATAAATATTTAATAAAAAATAAATAACCAAATTATACAACTTTTTGTTTACTGCTATCAATAATCAAGAAGAACTATATCCAAGATCAAAAAATCTACCAATAATCAATCTTCTAGGGTTTTGTCAGCTTCTTTATAGTTTTCTTCTGTGGGCTACTGATATCTTCAGATTTTTTTAATTTCAATTTTTATTATCAAATGAATGTAAACCTGGAAAAATGGTGTTCAAATAGCCACAAGAGAGTTATTTAAAGTCAAAATTTACTACAAACTTCATAACACTCCATATTATCATATAGCTGGTAATCAATCCATTAAGCAATTAAACAAAAGTTGTATAATTATTTTAATGAACATTTTTAAATCTTATTTTTTAAAAAAATATGTTTATTTGAGATGCTGGAAATTACTAAATTCTAATTGTACAATAAATCGTTTGAAAACCCTACCATTTGCTATTTTGAAAAATCAAGCTCTTGCTAAACAGAGTTCATCATGTTTCAATGCCCTAATTTTTTATCGTATATCATTCTTCATGTTCTGGAATATTTTGGGATTTATTAATATAAGTTTTTTTGAGATAATTTCAAAGAAAAACTAAAGAATGGTCAAACCTGGTAAATGTTGCAAAATAAACTTTATTGAATATGTAAACTTTAATTAAACATAGTTCAATAATATGTAAACAAAGAGAGTAAATTATTCTCCCTGAGGCTATGACTTAAATGCACTCTAAATGTTGAATAAAGAATAGACTGAATCCACCTATAATTGGTAGCTCTTAAGTGCTATATTTAATCTAGTTGATAAATTAATATCACTCTGAATTACCAATAATGTTGACAAAGGTATGCTTATAAACATCAGATCTACCAAGAATAGATGTATTCATTTTATTCTTGATCCTTTGTTTAAAATTTAGAGTGCCTTTAAGTCGGAGCCTGGAAAAGGGTTATTTTCTCCCTTTGTTTACATGTTTAAAATAAACTTTAACAAAATTGAATAATCTTTGCCCTTTGTTGAGTTATTTACTTCCTTGAAAAATCTCCCAGATTTTACTTAAATGCCTGTAGTAGAAAACAATAAAATAGATTATAATTAAAAAAAAGTTACTTTAATCCTAAAATAGAAAATGACTTTTGTGCCAGACTTTTAAAATCATATCACAATTAAAATATAAATTATATATTTTAAAATATCAATGAAACTACAAGCAAAAACGTTTTTTTATTTTTAAAAATTCCAATACATAAACAATTGGTACTTTGGTATTAAAGCTGTAATGAGATAGAAGACCTTTTCACACCCACAATAAATGTGGAATATCGCAATGATGTCAAATTGAAAAGAAATAAACTCTGTGAGTATACATGTGGAAATGGGTTCTTATCTTTATCAATGCAATATTTTTTGTAATATGTCAACATTTTCAGTTATTGTCCAAAGGAAATTATTCTGCCAGGATAAAAACTTAATAAAAGTCTCATAATTAATATGGATTTTTTTTGTGCTTTTTGTTGTTTATAAAAAAATATGTTTATTAGCATTTCTGTTGAAAATCCCAGCATACTCTGCAATCACATGCTACATTTTCAGAGGGAAATTTTTTAGTAGAGATCTCCATTGTCTGTGGTAATATTACATGTGAAATGTTTTGTTTCAATTCCTGTTATATATTACATGGTAAGTGTTGTATGAGTATACTTAATGTGTTTTTATAAATATTACTTAAAAATCAAAATCATTTACTGTTTGTTTAGTAACAATTTTTTGGGATAATGACATCATTTCAATAAGATTGCTATTCTCATTTATTTTTAATTAGGAATGTCATTCTTAAAAGTTCTTAGTGTGAAAGTCATAGACATAGTTAATGTCTTTTTATACTGTTTGTTGAGTATGTATTTAAACTAACATTTTTTTTTGTGCAATGCCATTTCATTAAAATTGCAAATCACTTTTTTATTTCAAATGTCATTTTTAAAAGTTGTTAGTGTCCCAGTCATATATATTTGAATGTCTTGTTCAAAATCATACATTTATTAAAAATGATAAATATGTTTATTATGTTTTTACTTTTAGTTACTTTTAATGCTGCAACATGAAGCATGTATTAGACTTACTGCGCCTGTTCACATTCATATCAACTCCTCTGATAACTTTGTAAATCTTGCCAAAATATCATGTACAAGATCTGTGTAGATGTTTTTTTTTGCCAAAAAAGTCATGTACAAGATCCATGTACATGTTATTTTGGTCAGATCCCAAGATTACAAAATTATCAGTGGATTGATATAAATGTGAACAGAAGCAGTAAGGCTAATACATGCTCCGTGTTGCAGATCTAATACCAAAATACCAAAAAATTAATATGAAATACATAGAGATGTAAATAACTATAAATTCCTCCCACTTACACATATTACAATTCAATATAAATTAGACAGGAGTAAATATAAAAAATACAACATTGTATATTGAAGCAGTCGGATCTAAGTTCGATCCTAGCTTCATGATCTTTCACATGTAGCCAACTTCAAACCCTTGTACTAACTTTGAATTTCCGATGCAATGGGGCTTTATGCGTTCAGTCCACGCTAGTTTCCTTAAAAAAAAAACTATTATAAATGTGTGTTAAAATTAATTCATTTGAGATTTAAACTAATCATTTCTATTAATAAATTCATGTTAGAATTATTCATGAATTTATATATATTATAACTGCGTGGATTGTGCGTATATATATTTATAAATGTTTAAATATATATAATTGTTCGAAAGTTTCATTGTGTCGGGAATGTTTATTTTACTTTTAAATAATATGTTAAATTTTTAGTGATTAATAGCTACATTCTTTCGATAAGCTTTCAGATTTTCTCTTTCCAAAACAATGGTTAAAGTTTTTATTAATTAGAAATAGATAAGTCTTTAAAATGTTAGGACGGTCCTAATTAAAATCGTTTTCTGATATTAAAAATTCATTTTCTAATTAGAAAATGAATTCAAGTTAATGAGTTTGAAAGCCTTATCAAAGGAATGTATCTAACAACAACTAGTAAATTTTTTGTAAGATTGATTTAGCCTAAAGGCATCAGATACAGTATAAAGAGCCCAGGAAAAGTTTCCAAGCAGCTATTATTCCTCATTAAGAGAAGCCATATATATTTCATTAGAGAAGAAGCAGCCCAGTTAAATTATGAAGTAAAATAGTGTTTCTACCATGGTGGGGGGGGGCTTAACTTCAAGAGTCTGACTACGGTTCCTTAAGTCCCCTGAAAATCTTTAATGTGGCTGCAATATAAAAATATATATACCAATCGTAAGCTGCCAAAACCTTAGAGAAATCCATCAAAATGCTATTCACCTAATTTTCAAAATGCGCGCATATGTTTCATCCAACTGGACTCTGCCTTGTGGAAACTCAGAAGTCAACCATGAAGAAATGGTAATATATTTCCTTTTGAACCTGGCCAATTCTGAACTTTAAGTTAAAACATCTTTAAGCTATCTACTGTAAAATTGTCTTTTTGTTAACGTTATTTTAAATTATGTAGTAAGTCTCTATCTTAATCTCTAGTCTTTAAATTTAATATTTAACTTTATCTTTTCTTACGATGGCGGTTCATTTATTATATTATATATATTGTGTGATTTATTAATGTTGTTTATTTTTTTTTATTATATGCCAATAATAACTTCAACTCGATAATAATTTCCTTCGTTGCATTTGCCTTGTTAAATAATATTATATTTATTTTTACAGTAATTCTTACCCACTAGAACTATTTTGATACAGTTCTATTAATTATCGAGTTGAATGATTTGTACAATTTTTGCTATTTTATTAATGGCTAATAACAACAAATTATTAGCTCAATTTTAACCTATGCTCCTGGCCACTTTACTGAATTTATAATAGTTATTTATTCACATTAATTTATTGTTTCACAAAAAGGTTGATAAAGGAATTAAATGAATATATATATTCTAATTCAAATTTTATACTTTCTAGTAATATTCAGGAAGGGCATGGGATTTAGGGCATAATTAATATAATTTCTAATTGCATTAAATACTTTTTGATTAAAGCACGTTTGACTTTAATTTAACTTGATCAGGTCATCACGTAGAGCACTCTTTATATAAATTGGGTATTATTATTTAAATACGATGATTACCAAGTCATCATTTTCCGAACGTTGCTGACGCGAGCCATCTCCTGTTTCATAGGCTTGTCCTCAATGATATTTCTATTAGTTTAATTATCTAGGAAGAAAGCACTTCCTCCACTTGCTCGTTTTATATTTGGAACACCAAAGGTTCGAGGCTACGACCCGACCTGGTTTTCCCTGTGTTCTATGGATCCTACATATAGGGCATTGAAGACTTGTCAAATACAAGCAGCCCTGCTATTTTCTCAAATCATAGACAAGCCATTATTTTTCACATTTATTCTTATAGCTCATAAGTCGTCAGTACCGTTTATTTCTCAGTTCCAGTAAAGCCCGCTCTCATGCTCGTAAATCGTGATGAATTGATTTTATTAAAGTCGAACAAATTAATATTTATTTATAATTAAATAAGTTTTTTATTAAATATTAAAGTTGTGCCCTAAATACGTATCTTGCCCTTTATGAATTGATTTGCGAATGTGAAAATAAATCTCACATTCTTTCCTTTAGAATCAGAATAATAATTTCAGTCATAGCCAAATACCTTTATCTACCTTTATTTTCTTGTCGGGGGCATAGACATATATTTATCATATAATATTGCGTAATAGTATTGGCATATAATAAGGACTGCCATTCTTGTTGTAAATATAAATTCTGTTTAAAGACTAGAGGTAATCTATATAATCACAATCTAAAAGTTGAACAAAATTATAATTATTATTAAATATTTTATTAACACATTTGGGTTTTTTTTTTTTAAACTGTCTTTCTTATTCAAATTATTTTAATATTAATGCTCACTGTCTGTATTGGCAACCCGAACATATATATATGAGTTGACTTATAAAGATTGTTAGTTATTTTATTATACTTTATTAGAGTTAGATCAGGAGTCTCATTAATCATCATCATCCGTTGAGCTAGTTCCTTGGCGCATAGTCATGTACCGTCGATATATGTCATCCATTGATTTGATCTGAGCTCGTGAGTTGGGTTTGAATTCAGTTTGAACCACCTGAGTTTGAATCCGACTTTGAGTTTGGGTTTGTTGATGTGTTGGCTTCTTTTTGACCGGTACAATATGTATAAATTTATTTTATCTATATATTGTCCCAAAATTTTATTAATATTATTATACCTTATAAATATTCATTTATGTTTAATATGGAAATCTTTTTCAGAACACACCCACACATATATATATAACTTATAATCGATATTAATAATTTTTATTACAAACATGAATGTTTCATGTCTGTGCATGAATATGAAGAGAAATACATCAAATTCACTATCCATTATTATAAGCAAATAATAAAATTACCCTAGAAGAAATATTTACTCAAAGATTATCATAATTATAACTAACAAAAAATATTCATTATTTACTAAACATTTTTCTGTTAACTTTTAGATGTTATATTCAGACTAATATTGGGTTCCTCAGATGGTGGATAGTAAAATGACCTTCAGATATGAGCTTGTAATTGCAAATGGCCAATAAACTTTGCCCAATCACCTTCTGCCTTATAAAGTAAGATGTTGGTTAACTATAGAATAAATTGTTTCTGATGTAATTGTCTCTGTAATTTTTTGATTATTTTTACATCATGATCTTCTCTCCACTACCTGTGACAGTGTAATTGTGTGTTTGTGCAACTATGTTTAAATCTTTTACTTACATTGCAGCAATTCTGATTCAAATTTTTTTCCTTGTTTTTATTTTAATGCAAACCTATTTAATGTTTTATGTTGGACCTGGATTTAGTAAGAGATCATATGTTTAGGCATATCTATTTAGAATATCACTGCCTACTACAGAAGTGGAATAAAATTAGAAAAGTTGATTAAAGACTTATCTATCTCACACAGTCTGACTATCTTATTATACATAAAAAATAATCATTAAAGAAGTAAAAATAACTGTAATATCAGTAGAGTGATAAAAGAAGAATAGTAGTAGTATCAAAGACAAATATGTTAAACCTAATTTTTTAAAAATATAGATACATGGAAAGGGCAAACTTTATGCAAACTTTTAAAGATCTGAATAAAAATATCTTTTGTAGCTAAGAACCATGAACATTTATATAATTGTTCTCATTGAGATCCACCTTTGAAAGAAAGGAAGTTTATCAGGTAGTTGTTATTATATTTTGGATTTTTAGATTATAAAAAGGCACTTGATTCTATAGGCATTTCTATGGTAATTAGATCATTGGATCATTAAAATGTAGTCTGGGATTATTGTCACATTCTGAAAAATATTTATCAAAATGTGATTACATGGTGGTTCTAAGAAGATTTACATTGAGAAGGGTATATAACAGGGCAATCCCATGGATCCAAAAATTTTTTAAAAAGTTTTACAAAAAGTATTTTGTAAATCAAAAATGGAAAACTAAGAAAATAAAAGTAAATGGCTATTTTTTAAATTATTAAGATTTTGTAGTTGACGTGTTTATTTTTGCAAATAATGCTTCAGAACTTCAGGAAATAATGCAAAAATTAATTGAAAGTAAAAAATTAGGACTAAAGGTAAAAGCTAAAAAGATTAATAAATTTCTTCAGAAGAATGCAATAGAGATTAGATAAACTTAATAACTACAAATACTTTGTTTAGATTATTAATACAGATATAAACATAATGAATAAAATTAATCAGAAAATTAAAATCGAGTAGAGTGCTTTTGATAAAAATAAGTTAATACTAAAGGGAAATATGACTATGTTATATCTGTATTTTATCAGTTTTTGCTTATTGACCTGAGACAAAGTCACTTAACAGAAGAGCAATACAGAGACATTAGATTATTCAGAGAAGTACAAAGAGATGAGTGATAAAAGTAATAAGTATTGAGGAATACAGAAACCTCAGTCTAATCAATGAAGTACAAAGGATTATAAGTTAGAAGTAACAAGAAAAAATGAAAAACAAAATACATGGATAAAAACATATAGATATTGTCATAATTGAAAAAATTAAGGCCCAAATGCAGATAGGTTATTGCTACAAAAGATATAATTAATGGGAAATAACAGTTTTGATTGGATCATCTAAAAGAAGACAACACAAAACATCACATGATCACCATTTCTTATGCTTTCTTATAACTGTTATTAAAACAGGCAAAACTATATGTCTTGCCACTCAGTGCAAGTCAGAGTAATCAGTGGATGCCAGAAGTCTTGTGCATAAAATCCTCATCTAGTGCCTACTCATCCAATATCCTCAGACTAGTTTCTGTGGCTTGTGACCTTCGGTAATAAGGAGCCTTCAATTTGAGAGCACTGCACCTAGATCTTAGGATCTAATGCAACCCTCAATCAGCCACCTTTTATCTCTACTTAACTACAAAACTAACACTATAATATTTTCACTCCAAGTTCATTAGCTTATATAGTCATACATGTCTGAACTCAGTTAAGTACCTATACATTTTGGTGACTTTAGTTCTTTAATAACTATAACCACCACTATCTTATAGGCAGGATTGGTTTTAAGCCAATAAACATCACATGATCACCATTTCTTATGCTTGCTTATAACTGTTATTAAAACAGACAAAATTTCTCTATACATATTACTACTCAGTGCAAGCCAGAGTAATCAATGTATTCCAGAAGTCTAGTGCATAAAATCCCCATTTAGTACCTACTCATCCAGTATCCCTAGATTAGTTTCTGGCTTGTGGCCTTCATCAGTGAGGAGCCTTGGACTTATATGACTATATAAGTTAATGAGCTTGGATTGAAAATATAATGTTTTTAATTTAAGACTCATAGTTTTGTAGTTAAGTAGAGATAAAAGGTGACTGCTGGAGAGTTGAATTAGATCCTAAGATATAGGTACAGGGCTCTCAGATCCAAGGCTCATCACTTACAAAGGCTGCAAGCCAGAAACTAGTCTGGGGATATTGGATGAGTAGGCATTAGATGAGGATTTTATGCACAAGCCTTCTGGAATCCATTGATTACTCTGGCTTGCACTGAGTGGCAATATGTATAGAGAGTTTTGCCTGTTTTAATAAGAAGACAATATGTGAGATGGATAAAATAAGGAAATTTTCTGATGTGACATGGAAAAAAGAAGCTATCTATTAAGGAAACTGGATTCAATGTGGAGAATGGTTTTTGCTGTAGAATTCCATTTTCTATCATCACATGTTACATTGTTCTAAAAAAATTTTAAAAATTGCCAGTAGAGCAATTTAAATTAAAAGGACTACAATAATCAGTTCCAAACAAATATTCAATGATTACATTAAATACTAATTACGAATTATGCATGAATTTAGTGAAAAAAAAAGTCTACTACCAGGGTGCAAATATAAGCATAGCAACATTTGTTAATATATTAAATGGTTTTGTGTGCATTTGATAGTAATTAGTACAGCAACAATAAATATTTTGGATGTGATTTGTTATCACTGCTAGGATAATCAGCAGCTGGTGAGTGAAAGATTTTTATCATCTTTCATTGGTTAAAAATGGTCAGACATTCATTAATTAAATAATAAATGGATTTTTAACAAGGTTGGATATGGCAAACTAACTTACATGAAAAGCTTAAATTATCTAGCAAATTTTTAAACCTCACATGGATGTATAGTAAGGTGCTGATATATAATATATCAAAACCAATAATTATTTAAAATTTTACCTTTTAATAACTGTAGTATTAATTTCCCCTTCGATTATATATGTAATTCTTTAACATACTAAAGAATTATATTAAGTTGTAAATATTCTTATAAAACAACAACACAAGTTAGATATTTTTAATATCCCACATCTCAATTTTGAAGAACATTTCTTCAGAGGTATGATAAATTGTTATCACAAGTGACTAGCTTTCGCAATAAGTAGAAACCAAGCACGATCTTTATACATGATAATCCTTTTTACTAAAAATGAGATGAATTAAAAAGATGTGAACTTTCATTTAGAGATTTATAAAGTAGCACATTTTGCATAATAATTAAAACATGAAAGAGAATATCAGTTATTCTTCAAAAAGAATTGGAAATATATATATATATATTAAAGCAAAGATTTTTTATTGTGTCTAATTGCTGTTAATATCAACATTGTGTTAGTGTTTATGCAGTATTACACCTCCATCCTCCATATAAAAAATATCACTCAAACAATCAGAAATGCTAAAAAGAAAAAAAAAACAAAACTATCTAATTGAATTAATAAAGTTATTTTTAGATACCTGATTTCAAATTTAGCAGTTGAGCACTTGAATAAAAAATTTTTGCCCAGAAGTAAGGATAGCAGTTAAAATAAACTAAGTTTGAATCTACTGTTTAGATTAATAGGCTTCTAAATAAAAGGTAGTTTTAACTTCTTAAAGCATATTGATTAAAATAATTTTTAGTTTTAACTCCAATTTATCATTTCCCCCTATGTTGAATTCTGACTTATTTTTGAATTTTTATTGGACAGAATTATCTCATTTACATGTCTTACAAATTCGAGATCAAATATTAATGTAAGTTAGATAGTTTTTTGCTACAACATCTTAGTAACGACTATTTAAGTAATTCTTGCTCCCCAGAATATGACAGATATCAATACAACATTGATATTAATAATAAGTTAACATATACATGTATAAATTTACAATATATGTTTATTTATATGTGTGCATATGCTCATGGTAATCTAAACCAATCCATACACCGACACATATTTACATAAATATATATAGATAAATGGATGAAAAATAAAACAGCTTATAAATTTGAAAAGCAAGTTTACTTTTTATGAATTTCACAAAAATTATTTAAAAAAAAAAATAATTCAAAAAAATATTAGCCATCAAAATATTTGGTTTTTATGTTAAATTATTAAACAACTTTCATTAATCAACTATCTTCTAAAATTAGTTTTAAAATATTAATACATCTAGAATAATATTTTTATTCAAGAAGATCATAATATGAAGACTATACAGGATTGATAATCACTATTTAAATCTATTTTATCTATTTTTTAGAATAAAAGTATAAAAATAATATGAATTCATACTTTTGCTACAAGAAAGTACTAAAATAATTAAAAATTATTGCTATTAGAAAGACAAATGTAGTAGTTATTATTTTTTTTTTTTTGTAATTTTGACAATTTTTAGATAATTTAATAAACTTTTTTTTTTTTTTTTTTTTACAAAATTAAAAATGACTCAATTTTTACTTGTCTTTTAATTATTTAAATAATACTCTTTTTTTCATTTTTAATAAATAGATTATTTTATATTAAACGGAAAAAAACAATCATGTTGATATTCTAGAGATAATATTTTGATTTTTCCAACTTTTTGTATACGACATATTCAAATTTATTGTTAAATCACCTGCATAAATCTAAAGGAGGGGTGTCCAAATCATGGCTTGTGAGGTCACATGCAGCCTAGAATGCCTACGAATATGGTCAACACAAAAGTGTAAACTTTCTTTAAACATTATGATATTTTTTGTAATTATAAGTGGCAATGTGACTAAAACACACAAATGCTCTTGCTATTTGTATATATGCATGTTCAATTTTATAACTATGTGCAGCTTTCAGCACAGGACAGTAGTCTGATAATATCATATGTTACATGTGCTTGTGGTGATTTGATAAGATAATGATTATCAATAATATTTCAATCTATCATTGAAGTAGAGGTGTGAAGTTAGTTAGAAGTCAGGTAAGCATTGCCAGCCATGAAAGACACTCACATCAATGCCTTTTGTAAAAGTCTAGTGATCAGCTGATGAATGAGAATTTACACATTCATGGGCTTATTGGGTCATTTTGTTAGACTGAAAGACAATGGGCAATCATTCCCACATGATAATTAAGATGTATAATAAGTTTGGTAAATAAGAAGTCATTTATAAAATCAGCACTCATATGCACAGATAATCTTTATTAATCTAATATCAAATTTAGTTCCCTGCATTGCCAGCTGAGAGTGGTGTGGGAGGGCTGAATTTGATTATTTTTCTGCCAATAAATTTTCATAATAAAAATAAATAAAAACCCTTATGGCTTCTATAATGTCTCAAAAATGAATCCAAAAAAAAAACAATTATGGATGAGAAGAATTGTACAATGAAAAGTGAACAGATAGCTACTGTTTTGTTGATCAAATAATATGGCAGTCTCCTTAATTTGTAAAGAATCTGTGCAGGTTTTCAAGGACTATAATATGGAAAGGCATTATTTGCAAATACATGCTGCCAAATTCAATGCCTATGAAGGATGTGTTGTAAGAATCAAATAGAAGAAATGAAAAAAAAAGTTCTTCTCAACAAAGATTTGAACAAAAGCTTACAACTTCGGTAAATTCTATTGTAAAAATTTTATAATATATAATAGCAAAAAAAAAAAAAAAATCAAAACCATTGTAAAACATTATTAAATAGTTTTATAACCAGGCTTACAGTGGTTCACTTGCTGCTATCTGTAGCATTTAGGTAACACTTTTCCATGCATTGGGTAATGAGAACTTGCATTAATATATATATAAATAATAATTTTAATAAAAATCACTAGATGTCACTAATGTGAGAAATTATGAATTCAAACAATGACATTACAGAGATGAGTTTTAAGAAAAGAAGACCTCCTCAGACACAATGTAGTCATTGCATTTGCAAGTCTGTTATCATTTGCTAAAATCTGGAATTTGAATTTGCAGAATAATTTATTTTATTTTTGTAAAATTAAATTAATTAGATATTTCTGATGAATGTATGTTTACATTAAAATTGTATTAAAATTTTTTGTTTTACAAGAAAATGAGTCAACTGCAAACTTTCTTATATAAAACAGGAAACTAAAGTGGAAATAGACTTTTTTGCAATCATAAATACTATTTTTCATTTTTTGTTTTTTTGAAATTATAAATTGAATTTTTAAATTTCAAAAATCACTTTAACTATTTAAATGCATTTTTTATTCAAATTTGCAAAATTAATTTAAATATTGCTTATTAAATTTATTTGCCACAAGGGTCAAAATGGATTTTTTTGTCCTAGTCATCATTTTTTTTTATAATTTTTCATTTTTATTTTTAAACTTAATATATTTAAGATTATTTTTTGTTTGTAAAGTTAATATTCTAATCAATAAAATAAAATGTGAAAATAATTTATGGGAAAAAAATTATTTATTGAAAATAACATAAAAGTTTAATAATTTAGTTGCTACAAAACTGTTTTAGGTTGAGGTGCAAATGGCTTAAAAATAATAATAAAATGGTTTATTGCTCAGGAATTCATAGAAAATTTAAGCACTGAAGGTAATAGATATGGCAATGATAGTGAGCCCCAGTGTCTGTTGTACCTCAAAACACTGAGAAATAAAATATTCTATGTAGAATGCAATTGATATAATTATTCTATGTGGATGTGCTAAATAATAATAGATATATTAATATTTAATTAAAGTTTAAAAGGTATATATAAGTAAAGATCATATAATAATTTCTAGTATAACAATTGATTAAGTTATTTATCTAGATAGGATAATGTTATAGTTGTAAGTGTAAAAAAATAGCACCTATAGCTAAAATTGTAACAATTTGATATTAGTAAATAAAGAGCAAGGATAATGAATTCATGTGAATATTTGTAACCTGGACCAATTGAAGAATTCTGATACAGCATAACATATAATTTAGACAATCTGTGTGTTTCCAGATGTTTTTATTCATGCAATTGAAATATATGTAATGAAGTAAAAAGTTATATGTTTAAAATATTCCATAAGGAAAAATGCAGTGGAGTTTGTAATTATTTTATGTGATTGTATTTAATGATAGTAGAGAACTTTATCTCGATTCATGTAAATACATATAAGTGCTTCCACAGGGAAAAGCTTTAATAGGATTTGTATTAGTCGAAAGCTAACTAATCTAATTGTTTAAATTTACTTTTCATTTGTGGTTGTACTACTAATAATATTATATATAATAAATAATTTAATAATAATCATTAAAGTATTTATCTACAAAGAATGTTGTTATAATTATGATTGCAGAGTTATTGTTACTTTTAGAATAAATTATACATCCATATTATATATTGTAACGATATATAAATATGTCGTTACATTAATTTAAAATAAAAACTTAAAAGTTCGCAAATAAAAGTAAAAAAACTAAACGCTAAAATTAAAATGTTTGTTAAATGTATATATATTCGCACAGATGCTAAACTTTAAAAATATTTTTTTTTAATAAATAAAAAAAGGTATTTGAATGTATTTTTTTTATAAAAAAAGATTTAAATATAAAAATAGTTTAAAAAAGAAATAACGTAAGTAAAAATAAAAACAGGTATTAATTAATTCCTGTAATCTATAAATGGAAATGATTGTTTATTAATTATCCAAAAGCTGTCTAATTAAAAAGTCAGAGAGTAAATTAGATAAGAGAATAAAGAGATTTTAGCTTGACCAATGGAAGCACCAAGCCTCAGCCCGGACCCGAACGAAAATTTGGATTAGTGACGTCTTTGTTCATTCAATCTGGAGATTTACTATAAAAAGGGAAATACAGTTTTTTCGGACAGTTCCAGTGTTGTGTGTTTGAGAGTTGTGGTAGGACGCACATACCACACTCTCTATTTAAAAAAGGAAAAGACTGTGATACCTTGAACCAGCTATTGCCATCTCCAGAACATTATCTTCCAATGGAGGCGTCGTGGGAATTAAAAACAGGAACCTGGACTCTTCTACCATAAGCTATATGAAATGAACAATTATTAAAATCAATTAAGAACTTTCGTCAAGTTTTATAAATTGATAAACAAGCCAACTTAAATGTTAAAACGGACTCTTATCTGACTTTTGTAAGTTTTTAAATCAAATTAATAATGTTAAACTTATTCCTCAAAATTTAAATGTTATTTTATATGTGCGTAAATAAATATTTTTATGTGTTAATTTCTGGCAATGGCTTTTATTTATTGATATTTAAGATATAAATTAAGATATAGATTTTTATCTCTGCGTCTCCGCTGAGCTAGTGACTTGGGCTAACGATCGGAATATTTAAATAAAGTGGAATCTTAACAGCGTGTATCTGCCTACTTTATGAAATTTTCTAGGTTTAAATGCCTAGATGGCGCCTTGTAGGGCAGATATTGTTTTTGCGGTTAGATTCAATCTTCACTTTCATTTTGATCGTTATAATATATTATAAGGAAATCAAATCATTTAGCAATTGATTTAGTTTACTAAGCTTGTATTACAAATGTTATATAATATAATAGCTTATTAAATTAAGTCACATGATATATGACATGATTTCCTTGCAATTATTGTTATTGCTCTTAAGGCTTTGGCAATTTTATATTGGTTAAACTATTAATATATGGTGTATTAAGTTAGATAGCTGGATTTGAAGACATATGGATGTCTAAAAATTTCAGATTTTTTACTTAATAGTTAAACATTAGATAAAGTGGTGGGCTTGACCTGCTATTTTAAATCTAATGTTTGAATATCCTAGGATCTCACTGATGAAAACTAGAGCTAGAAACTGGTCTGGGGATAGGGTTGTTCTGAAATGCTTGTTAAGAGCTATTAGCATACTCATTATATATTACAGCAAATATTTTTATGTTTTACAAGAGTAAACATAATTTCAGATTTATTCAAATATACAATTTTATGTTGTTAATATCAATGTTTTTTCAAAGTTTTGATTCCATCCCGTAATTTATTATTGAATATGACACTGCAGATGTTTTGATTTATAATATTTTTGTAATGTCTATGTAGCTGATCTTCTTTATTGAAAATTACGAACATGTAAACCATTAGAAAAGTTATATTAACATTAATATCGAAAGAGAACTATGCATATGAGCAAATTGCCCGTACATTTTTGTTGAATAGAAAAGAAATAGAGTAGTGGGGAATAGAGTTGTTTAGCAAAAAAACAGTCAATAAATTATTTATTTAGTCATATCTAAACATTTTAAAATAAACAGCTTGAACACCAGATTATATATGTACAGACATAAAATAAAAATGTAATATTTAGTTAATAATTAAGATTGAATTCAGTTTTAAACTTATAATAATTAAAATCATATTTTTATTTAAATTATTTTTAAGTTCTGAGTTTCTTCTAAATATTTTTTTTTACAAATACATAAGTAATATTTACTGAGGCTATAACCTCGATAATATGCGTGCAACACATAAATAAAAATACTTTTAATTTTTACTTTTTTAAAAGTTAAAATTAGAAAGAATTAAAGACAAATAAATTTGTCTATTCATTCTTCATCATAAATTTTATTTTAATTAAACTGCATCTAAAAAAGTGTTAAAAGCAAAAAATTTACAAAGTAAAGATAATTTTTTAATATAATTTTTTTTGTTTTACAAAAAATTGAAATATTATGTTACAGATTGATAACAAGTGCATTTCTTTGGTTTTTGAAGATATGTTTTTGATAACATAATATTAAAGTTGAAAATAGCTAAAAATGTAATAGTTTTTTTATTATATATCTTAATTAATTAATAAGGCTTTTCTAATGTTTAATTGAGTTAATTAATATAAAAAAGTATTTAAGAGAATAATTTCTTTTACTTATTTATTGAGTTATAAAGTGAGTTAATGAGTGGCAATCAATATAAAAAAATTGACAATGTCATAATTTTAAAATGAAGCACAGAATTTTCATGCCCCAAGATGCAGATGGTTGGATAAAACACCCTTAGGGTCTTTTTCTAATAACCTCAAAAGTCATCTCAGAAATAATCTGCAAAATAGGTTTAACACTACCAGTAGTAAAAATTAGATAAATAAATTATTTTTATTATTTTGGTGCAAATCATCAGTTAGTTAATGATTAGCAAAGATAAAATTATATTTATCACAAAAGTTTTCTGTAAACAAATTTTATTTGAGAATTATAATATTTTCAATAAGCTATAGTTCAGATGATTATTTATATTATTATTTCAAATATTGCATAAAACTATACAAAATCTAAAAGTTATGGATGTTTGCATTATATAACTAAAACCTTCACATGCCACAGTCAAAGTGGAAATTATAAGTAATTCATTGTTTTGTACCTCACAGAAGACACCAGTAGCAGAAACCAGTCTGGGATTGGGGATATTTTGCAAAACTTGTTAAGAGCTTATTTGTGAGCTCTATATATAACTTATTTGTATTAAAATTTTTTAATAAAAAATATAGACATTTAAATACTTAATATTTTGGATATCACAGCTGATTTGAAAGATGCAAACAAACCCTTTCCTTAAATATTGTTCTCTGTATATTATAAATACCTAGGTTAAAGGTCATGCCTGGCGTTGTGTTCCTATATGATTTATGTCAAGCCCAAAACATTTAAGTATCATTTTAGCTATAACACATTTTATAAGGATATGCAAATTTTGATAATATATTGTATTTGAAAAAAACGTTAACTCTGAAATCAATAAAGATATAGTTGTGAAAATAATTTGTAGAAAATTGCAAATATACAAATAAATCATATATTTGATTATAGAAATATAATAAAGACAGATTTGCAATGTTTTTTTTTTCACATTTCTGCTTATACTTGGAAGCAGTGTTCAAGTTCCCTATGGTTACATCTAAACTTCAAGTATTTAAATTATATTTGTATTCAATCAAATATTATAAAAAAAGTATCTTTCAGATACAAGTGACGAGCTGTATTTTTTGACCTTTATATTTTCCTTGTTTAATAATCTCTAGATGGTAAAGGAAAATAAAGACAAATTCATGTATTTTATTATATAATTATAATAAAGGTGAAATGACAGTGGTTTTAAATTTATTTTTGAAATTCAGCATGTACTGGTAAAGTATAAATCTCTTAGGTACACATTATCTGTGCTGCAATTTTTGAGACTACTACTCTATAGGGTTAATATATGACATGCTAATCTTATAATATAATCTCATAATTTTTATCTTTTATTAAATTTTAATATTATTCTTTATTAAAATTATCTATAGTACCCAAAATAATAAATTAAAATATATATTTATATTTATTCAAAATAAAATGTATTTAACACTTAATCTGTAGATCTAGTATGGTTTGTAATTTAAATACTATCTGATGTAAATTTATTTTATTTAATTAATTAATGATTAGATTTGGTTAGTATGTATTTGAAATAGGTCACTTATTCTATATGTGAAAGAAAAAATATTTTTCTTAGTATAAATTGATTTAACAGTCGGATTAAGCCACCATATTGAATTTTTTAAAATACTGGCATGAGACACAATTTTCACAATAACTTCAGTTTTACCATTAAGCATCACAACTTCAGTTTTAATTATGTTAGAGCAAAAACAATTATATTTCTAGAAACTAGAAAAATTAAGGAAAACAATAGCATAAAATAAATGGTGTTAACTATATAAAAAATAAGAAAAAAAAGAAAGTTTTACATCCAAAATAATTATTTTATTGTTTGTTCATAATTTGGAAATTAACATTAACTAAAATTCAGATGACATCTTTAGTGATAATTTCTTTATATTCCTCACAAAATTATCTTTCTAAACATGTATAACATGTCTTACCTCATAAAGAAGTCAGATATGACTTCTTCATTTTTATCTTGTACCCCAAATGTTATAAATGTCAAAGGCATCTATCTATAAAGAAAAAGATTCATCCTAATAAAAGATACAAAAGAAATCATCATAGCAAGTGGCTTCTTGTCTATCTAAAACTAGAAATTGTAGACTACTGTCTATATCACAGATAAAATGAGTTTCATCTTTTCATTTTATATTTTTTTGTGTACATCAGTGATGTCTATATATTTTTATGGATACCAGTGATGTTTATATTCTTTATGCACAGAAGTGATGCTATCTTGTTATATTTATTGTATCACATAGATATAATTTATTTGCATATAGTCCATTTGTTAGCTATAGACTTGAAAATAATACTATGAAACATATAGCAAAACCAAAGCATGAACAAGAATAAACAAAAACATAAACAAGAATCAGAATTTGATTATATGCTTGTGTATGCAATCTTTGTATATATTTGATTATTACTTCTATAACTCATTAGTTGTAAACACAAACATATTATATAAATATAATTATAAATAATAAATTATTATACTTTTTGAAAATCATTATTTTTATAAAAATAAGTGGATTAGTGTAGGTAGAAATTTAGAAAATTATGATAGATATGAATTCTATATGAGCATAAATAAATATATAACTACAAACTAACACACACTAATTACAAACTAAAATTAATAAAAAAGATAATTTTTTTAAAAAATTAAAAATTTTTTTTTACTTATGAATATTACGTTGTAGGCCTTGTTTGTGAATAACATGCGGAAAATGTTGACTTGCATTTGGTAAACTATTTTTTTTCTTTATCGTTTAGTGGTAATTACAAAAGATATATAAATAAATACTGTGGTAGATTAAAACCATTGCCAAAAATCCAAATTTCAACCGATTTTTTTGAGGTAAACATTATTTGAAAGTCAAGACATTGTGCTATCAAATGCCCATATTTTGATTGATGTCATGAGTAAAGAAAGTAAATAACACATCATCGACGAGTGCTCAAAGAGCACACGCAGCGCCAATGGAGCACAAAAAGTTAGGAATTCATCAGATTGTCATATTTGCAAATTTATTAGAGATAATAGATGAATTGAATGTTATATATAAAGTACTACAAAAAAAAAAGAATTTAAAAATTAATTAATAACCATTTGTATAAAATTTAAATTATTTAACTGATTTAATTAAAATAATTTGCTTTATTAAACAGAATATTCATTTCATTAAAAACATCCATGTAAATACTTTCAAATAAAAATATACTTTTATTAAAATAACATTCACATTATAAATACATTTTTATAAATCATCACTTTAAAGTTATTAATTTTTAAACATAAATTAAGTGTTTTCATATATATTTATGTTGTAAAAAAACATTTGAATTGATGAATATAGAATTTTGGAAATGAATTTTATAGATGTTTAGATAAAAAAAATTATATAATTTATTAAAATAGTAGAAAGAATTACATATTATCTAACATTAATAATAATAATATAAGTGGAATAAGAAAAATATAACTAAAACAGGTGAAACTCTCTCCATATAGTAGTGATTACTCTGGTTGGCATTGAGTGGCACTACTATATGGAGAGAGTTTTGCTTGTTTTAATAACAGTAATGTACTAGCATAAGAAATAGTGATCATGTAATGTTTAGTGGTTTAAAAATATAACTAATAACATTTTTTTAAATTATTAATTTATAATTCAAGATAAGTTATGCTATACTATTAGTCATATGTAAAATTCATGTACTATTTATGTTGTGAAGTATTATGCATTGGGATTATTTTATTTAAGTTGTGCATAAATGCAGTGTAAGTTAAGAAACATGTTGATTATAATTTGATCTCCCAATATTTGAAATCAGTATAAAGTTATTAAATGCTATGTCAGTTTAGTTGTAAGTAAATAAGTGTATATTTAATATTTTCTAGTATTTTCCATATATTAGGAGTCAAAATATAGAAGTAGTAATACCAATAATTCAGAATATTCCACTATGATTGATATTTGCTTATTTCTTAATATTTTACCATGTGCAGTTGGTGTATTTTGTATTGCAAGGCATAATAAAATATTGGAGATCAAGAATCAAGAATAATCCAAGGTTTGAATAGTTGTTTATTCTTAGTATTTCAACTGATGATAGCTAACACACCTTGTATTTTGAACCATAGCAAGGTGCATTTTTAGAGAGATTAATATGCGTGTGGCAATTGAAGGATTAGATATTGTAATGGTCCAGTCTCCATTTAAAATAAAGTAGTATGACTATACAAGCTTTCTGGCCATGCTATAAAATTAGTATATGAAAGAAGAGGGGAAAGAAAGAAGTCATGTAATTAAATTTAGCTTTGTAAAAGTTAAGAAGAGTCAATGTATTGAGCTAGCATGTTAATTGATCATCCCAATGTATTTTAAAGGATTTATGAACATCAACCTTGAAGAAAAGACAAAAATAAACAAATAATATTGACTTAAAGAAAATTATTGGATGACGAATTTATATATTCCATTGAAAATCATAAATTCTTAAAAGAATTAAAGTTATAAAGAAAAATATTCAAAGTGGAATTATTAGTATTTTTTTGCAACATTTACTTCTATTTCTTTCTTGCTTAATTATGGTAATTTAGAAAGAATTTATATATATATATATACAGAAGTTAAATTTGGAAAATGGTAGGAACGATAAAGAGAGAAAATATTTTTGCATTTTTTTTGTAAAGACAAAAAAATGTCATTTTGATATTTAAAAAATGGAATCAGTGAAATCTGCTTAAAAGAGAATAATAGTAAAGGCACATGAATTGTGACAGATACTAGAAGAGGTCTCCAACATTGACACAGACAGTGGCATGGAAAAAAAGTGCAAAAAAAATATGGAACTTGCAAAAAAAAAAAAAAAACTAAATAAAAATTGACACATAACTCATCTCAACTATTTAAGAAACTGTTAATGACATTCAAGAAATTTTAGCTGGTAAGAATAGCATCTTCTAATTGTTCAAGATGCTGCTAAAAGATTATGCTAATATAAAACATCACACTATGATTGAGAAAATAAACTTTTATTTGAATGTGGGGGATCAAAACCTGGACATCCTGCGAATTTTAAAAGTATGTTGTTCCTGCCCATATCAATAGCTGATGAAATAATAAAAAGCAGTTTCCTGACATTTCTCACCAGATACTTGTATACCTATCCCTGATGGACATGCAATCCATGCATACTGTAATTTTTCCAACTAGTGATGAATAATAGCTAAAGAAGGTAAATCAAATAAGCACTGAACTGTGCTTGATAATGACTGCCATGCATATCAAGTACTCCAAAAGTTTGAATCTATTCTAGTCAAATAATAATAAAAATCAGAAATTCTAAAAGTATTAGGTAACATTCACTTTACGTATAAAAAAGCCTTTAAAAAGTGATCATAACATAATTTAATAGATATAATAAACACCTCCATACTTCCCCATTCTTTTCAAATTCATACAAATAAAGATATAATAAAAGACAAATGACCCCTAAGATGCATTTCATGCGAACCAGCACTCATCAGTTGGCCCAGGTCACTATCTCTCATATATATTTTTATTATATGCAAAGTATTTATCTAGAGTAAATTGTTAACATTTTCATTTACCATTGTCAAACTTCCTCCACTCACAACTTTGACGCCATCCATTTCAGATAAATACACTAATGATTATTACTAATCATTTTCGAAACTAGAGATTATCTCTAGCACAGATATAAACTTTAAATCTCAGTTAAAGATTAATATATCTGATTTTTTTAATTTACACACACGGAGTTATTCACCTTACTCTGTCCCGTATGTAATATCTTTATAGATATAATAAACACCTCCATACTTCCCCATTCTTTTCAAATTCATATAAATAAAGATATAATAAAAGACAAATTACCCCCAGTCAGGTCATTATCTCTCATATATATCTTTATTATATGCAAAGTATTTATCTAGAGTAAATTGTTACATTTTCATACTTATTTTTTTGCTACCTAATATTTAAAAGTTATTATCACACATAATTTAATCTTTCTTTTTTTTTGATGATTAATATTTAACAATCATCATATCATATATATAAATAAGCATTTATTTTTATAGCGTCTGTATATAATTGTAATTACAGTCATATCGGCCTTTCAAGCCAATTGTGCAAACGCTTTGCGAGTGTTAAATAATAAATGAATACCCTCTGACCAATACAAGATATAGAATTTATGCAGGAATAAAAAGAATCCTCTTATTCCTATGACTCAAATATTTATATATGAGCAAATCTGAAGTACTGGAACAGAAGGTGTGACGATAGAACGGTCATATAAATTATTTTTTTTTTCAGTCTTTAATTTATATTACTATTGCTTGTTAATTAATAATAATAATTATGTGCGGGTGGAGTTCAATAGTTTACGTAAGCATATTAGATCTTGTGGGGTTAAATTCCCTCACGTTAAATGACCTTTCTTTGATATGAATGCATCCCCATCTTAATACTTACTTATATTCATTTGATTTGTATAGGAATAAATTATTATGATTGTAAACACTGTAATTATTGCAAATAAACTTTGTTTTTAATTCATATTATTAATTTAAAATCTAGTTGTCAGTTTTCTTGATCTCATTCCGAAACTTAGATAAGAATAGTTTGCCACATATTGTAAGAAAAGTACATGTTTAGTTGAGCAGTTGAAAATACTTTATTATTCTTACAATGATATTGTCTGAAGGGCTTATAAAGGCATTGTTTAGAAATAATTACCATATAAAAAAGCTATTTGGACATGAAATCATGTTGCTTTATTTTCTGATTATCACTGTGATTTAAGATGGTCAAGAAATATAACCAATAAGTGGTTTGACCATCATGATTTTAGTTGATATGATATAATATAGCAAACATGGTATATATATATATATGTACCCTTACTTCTTGAAATATCATGTCCCATACATATATATATATATATATATATATATATATAAACATGGGATTTGATATTTTTATGATGCTACAATGCATTGGCTCAATACATTAACACAGAAAATTCAGTATATTTATGGTGTCACAACATTTTGGCCAGATATATTCATGATGTGGTAACATGGAATTTGGCATAATATAAACTTATTTAAAGAAATTTTTTTTCATGGAGTTTGTAGCAGACTGACCATGGTTATGATATGAAAATGTCAAAAGAATACTTGGTACAATAAATATTGTTGAAACTTTATATTTAAACTTTGTGTGAGTATAGAATGTTGAAAGTTTCAAAAGTGTGATATATGCATACTTAAAAGCATTGATATTTATAAGGGACTTGAATTCACACTTTCAAACTTCCATGGCTATCCGATCTATCATGACCACATTCATATGAAAAAGATAAATGATCTCCAAATATATGTATTTCATGCTGAACCAGCACTCATCAGTTGGTACAAATCACCATCTCCAACACATAAATACAACCACTGCTCAGTTTATATTACAATAGCAAATCTTCAAACTTTAATGAATAAACTTTAATCTTCTCCACTCTCCAAATCTTCAGCCATCCATATCATTGAAAATCTGAGGATGAAACAGATGAAATACTCAAAGCCCTTGATGAATTCAATATTATTGTCATACTCATGTTGACCTTAAATCAATCTGACCCTTCACACACATGACTTCAATATGTCCATTTAATTATGCAGAAGAGGGATAGGTAGAATACAGGCTGAATATATAATATTTAAATATAAGTATATTGTCTATACTAAACTTAATATAATTATGAGACTTGAACTAGGACTTTCAAACTTTCCACAACTAAACAATACATCTTATACAACTGATACTTATGGTCACATACATATAAAAGAAAGATAAACAATCTCTGATATACATATTTCATGCTGATCCAGCCCTCATTAGTTGGTCCAGATCACCATCTCCAACACTTACATACAGCCACTGCTTAGTTTTTATATTAAGATATCTTCAAAGTTTAATGAATAAACTTCAATCTTCTCCACTCTCCAAATCTTCAGCCATCCACATCATTGAAAATCTGAGGATAAAATGCTCAAACCCCTTGATGATGCTAACATAAATATCATACCCATGTTGACTTTAAGTCAATCTGATCCCAGATACATAAGACCTCAAGATGTCCATTTAATTATATATAAGAGGGATAGGTAGAATACAGGCTGAATATGTTGTATATACTTAATATAATTATAAGCAACTTGAACTCAGACTTTCAAACTCTCCACAGCTGTCCAATTCATTTTATACAACTGATATACACAACTACATACATGTGAAAAAGATAAATAATGTCCAATATATGCATTTCATGCTGAACCAGCACTCATTAGTTGGTCCAGATCATGATCTCTAACACATACATACAATCACTGTTCAGCTTATATTAAGATAGAAAATGTTTTAAACTACAATGGACAAGCTTCAATCACTCCATCCTTCAACTCTTCAGCTACCAATGTCATTGAAAATCCAAGGATGGAATACTCAAAGCCCTTGTTGATGTCAGTATTATTTGTTCAGTATGAAATACTTATATTGGAGATCATTTATCTTTTTCACATGTATTTTGTCATATATATCAATTGTATAAGATTGAGTAGATAGTTGTGGGGGAGCTTGAAAGATGGAGTTCAGGTCTTTCTGTTTACACTAAATTTAGTATAGATGGTATACATGGATTTAAACATTACATATTCAGCCTGCATTATATCCACCCCTCTTCTATATCATTAAATGGACTCCTTAAGGTTTTAGGTATGAGGGGTCAGATTGACTTAAGGCCAACATGGATATGACAATAATATTTGAACCACCAAGGGCTTTGAACATTTCATTCTCAGATTTTCAATGATATGGTTGGCTAAAGATTTGGAGGATGGAGAAGATCGAAGCTTGTCCATTAAAGTTTGAAGATTTTCTATTTTAGTATAAACTGAACAGTGATCATAGGTATATAAGAGATAGTAATCTGGACCAATTTATGAGTGCTGGTTCAGCATGAAATATATATATTGGAGATCATTTATCTTTTTCACACGTATCTCATCATGTATATCAGTAGTTTGAAAGTCTGAGTTCCAGTCCCATATAATTACATTAAGTTTAGTATAGACAATATATATATATGTGTGTGTGTGTGTGTGTAACGTAAGTACAATATAGATTTTTAAGCTACCGTAAATGTAAAATGAGTATTCAGATTACATCAGTCACATATATATATATATTAAGTCGGGATAAATTAAAAAACAAAAAAAAAATACGCTTAAAAATTATAATTATACATGATTAAGGAGAGATTAATCAGATTTTAATAATGGTGTAATTAAAGAAAATTCCGTGATTTGCCAAAATAATAAAAGAACTAGAGTTAAACAAAAACACAAACAATTTAAAAATGAATTAGCTAAATCTAGTTAAATAAACTTTTGTTATCAGGTAATAGAAAGTTGTAATGATGAAGCAAATCCTCTATATATTAAATTATTCATAGTAAGTTGATCATTTATTATTTTCAAAATAACCTCAATTAGTTATAATTTGAGTGTTGCATGTTGATGACAAAGTTGGAGTAAAACATGGTGATGTGAACAGTCATGGAGAAAAAAGAATGAAGACTGAGTAAAACTAAAGCAATATGAATGAAAGAAAAAGGAAAAAGTAAATTAAAATGATTTTCTCATATCCCTTATAGATGTATAATTTTTTAAAAGAACTTACACAAAACATGAGTTTAATTTGAGAAAAGTTTAGTTCAAATTCAGTTTAACATATTCTAAGTTCAATATAAACATGGTGGTATTTAATGTAAAAGTACATAATGATCATTGAAATATATATGTATATAAACAAATAATATATATATATATTGTACTGGTCAAAACATGTTTATCCATCTAACATGAGCTGGAACTCACAAAATGTATTTCAAACCCAGTCAAGCTCAAGATTTAGATCAGGGACCAGCCTGGATTAGAACCCACTCTCTAAGCCCCAGATTTAACACCTAATGAATAACATAGTAGTGATGGCACAAGAGAATTAATTTTAAATCCGGCCGACTAGCAAAGCTGAGCAAAACAATGAGACTTCTATTAACTATGACTAAACTAAAATATATATAAGCAGGCTTTACTTTTGGAAGTGGAGAAAAGAAGGAATTCAAACTATTCAAATAAGTTAGACAAAAAAATATATTTTAATATACTGACAAATTATTACACATTTATAAATTAAGTACATTAGTATGTGCGTGAATGAGCAAGCGGTAGATAATTACATAGTGTCATTCACGCTATTATTTCTCATATGCTCTTTCTTAGCTAAATAATATATTACAAATAAATACACATATTTGGTGGGTCCAATATTAGGATGCCAACCAAATATTAGAAAGAATTACATAATACTGCCATTAATGCTTTGATTTATGGTTCAGAAACGTGGTGACTAACATATATTTAGGGGAGCATTCCGAGACTCATTAAAATATAACATAAACTATTTTTATGCCATTATGGTCATGAAAATACATAAAATACATTTGGAAACATGTTAATCATATGACCAAAATATTTAATGAAAAATTATTTTAACAATAGTACGACTAATGCTTTATTTTTCCCAAGGCATATACTCTTAAATAGATATATAAACTATGATGGTGGGATTGCATGAGATTGAAATAAATAGATATATAAACTATGACAGTGGGATTGTATGAGATTGAAATAAATTTATATATTATAACATTAATAATAAATCTAGTAGTAGTTGGCATATATATATATATTTTAAGCAGAGCACAATTTTAATATTAGAGCATTAAAACTGGGTCACGAAGCAAAATAAATAATAATACAAAGAAGTTTGCAGTACTGACATTATAACCAGAAATAACAGGAAAAGTCATGCTTCTGGATGAAAGATGAAGTGGATGGGCATAGCGTGTGCCAGACTTAGGGATCACTGCCAGAGGCCTTTTTATACGAAGAAATGGATGGGCATAGCGTGTGCCAGATTTAGGGATCACCGCCAGTGGCCCTTTTATATGAAGAAAGAATATGCATAGCATGTACCAGATTTAAGGATCACCGCCAGAGGCATTTTTATACAAAGGCGTGAAAAGGAATCTATGGGTTCGAACTTAGTCAAAACCCCCAGATTAAGACTAGAAGCATATATATTGTAACGGTCAGAAAACGTGTGACTCATAAACATAGTGCAGAATTCGACCACCATACAGAACAGCAGCACCATTGAGTAGCGAAGCCACCCGTAGTACTGAGTTCGAACATAGTTTATCGGTTCCACAATACCACCCACGAAACAACGCATCTGATGCGACATTAGTAAATATTTCCTTAGGCACGGTGGTCAAGGATATGCAAGAGACTCATGATTTTATTTTCGAGTTAGCCAATAATCAAACTAATATTAATTAAACATTCATATTTACATAATTGAGGAAATATTAGATAGAATGGGTATTGAATAAATGAAACGTAAATGCAGACATATAGTTTAAAATTATTTATTAGCACATTTTAAGAAGACAATCATTTACTAATAATATTTTGTGGATTTAAAGCTTCAGTAGCGGGATTTGCGACACTGAAATGTTTACAAAAGGAATTCACTTATTTGAAGGCGTAATCTAGCTACCTAAAATTCTCGAGTAAGTATTTCTAATGCATGCCTGGAGGGATTTATACCTTTGCAATGCAAGAGTCTAAAGTATGGGTTATAAGAGTAATGGCAGACATATATTTATTTAATTAAAATATTTATGTATAACTAAGGGCAAACATTTATTTGAGAGTGATTTATGAAGAAAATACAGAGGCGGAGTGATATATAGAATAATAAAATTAAGTAAAGGAACATGTGGTACACTTTAGAAAGGCGATATGGAATGGCAGTATATTGAAACTGCAATGCCGCGAATGGGTTTATAAGAGTGTCAGGCTGGTCTCTGCCTCGGCCCGATGAAGTAAGGTGCCACATAAGCATAACCAGGGACAAGCAGTCTGTGTCGCAGTTTTGCCGGCTGGTTGCATGACGTGGGCAAGTCCTACGGGAGCACCCATTATGCCCGCTTGTGTAGGACAACTGGGGTTAAATTCAACCCTGAAGAATCCAGAAATTTCACGGCGGAATGGGTCATCGCGTCTCTACAACGTAACACATGTATACTGTATAAACGATTATGATGAGGTTTAAATAGATTTCTGACTCAGCCCTACATTACCAACATTTACTCAAGAACTCTGGTGACTCTCAAGGAAATGTGATTTTCTAGAATTATTCATTAGATTTAATAAATACAAAACATATATAAACTGGGAGTTATTACAACTAATATGTCAGCCATTTACGAAGTAGTAGACCCTGCATTACAATAAATGATGCACTGAATGCATGTCGATTTATATGAAAGTGAAGTTATTAAGGAAATAAGAATGTCAGGCTGGTCTCTGCCTCAGCCCAATGAAGTACATATTAATGAAAATGTGACACGCATTTACTGTTTCAAACGATCATAGATTTAAACTTTGAAAATTGAGATAATTATGAGCATGCAATAATTAAATAATAAATATAGATAAAATGTAGATTTTAAAAATATGCACCCAAGATAGATTAGTAGAGAAATTTACACATTAAGTTAATTATTCAGTTTTAGTTATACATATGGTAGTTTTATATTTTATAATTTAGATAATTAGTATGAAGAAGAGCTATAGCATATTATTAGAGTACTCTAGAGTTTGAACACAGACAGGTACCTGTTTTATAGGAAGTTTTCAAAGTCCATTGTTTAGTAGCAAATAGTTCATGAGTGGCAATTCTTTCTTGTATTTAGATATTTCATTTAATTTCACAGCAGCAGCAGCTTTTTCATTTATTTCAGGCAGCAGATCTTCATGGTGAATTTATGATGGGCAATGGAAAGTTCGGCATCCGATAGACCATCTCCCGATGGAGAATAATCTAGGTGCTTTACTCGGTCATACCTTGGCAGGAACAAATTATTTTATTATTTTGGAGACTCTCAGTGATCAAGAGCAAAGCTAAAGTTTAAGTGAATGTCTCCAGCAAGTCTAAGATGGACTCTTTTTTATCTTGATCTTTCACATTTTTGTTAAGATATTTTAGGTTCTACTTAATCTGCCCTGAGGATAATCAATGCATTTTGTTGGTTTTTTTAATTAAAGAAAGCTGCCGTTCTATTGTTTACATTTTACATTTACTAATATTTTGGGGAATTTTTCTTTAATTAATTTATTATCTATCACTGACCGATGCTTTTAAATTTCAAAGACAAAAAGGGAACATAAGATTATTTTAACTTTTAATTAAATATTACATCAGATTTTTTTAGAATTATTATTAAACGAAATTTAAACAAAGCAATAAATACGAACTTTATAATGCAAAATAAATGATTAAAATTATATAAAATTATATAACTAAAAGAAATCTAAATTATATTATTTTATCCCTATTTATTGCGTTTAATTTGAGATCGAAATGTGTACATGTTTATGCTGAATTCTACATATAGTTATACATTTTTAATATTGCTACACACACAACTCAATACCAAAAAGTTTAAATTTGGGCAGGATAGACCGGTCAGTGAGAGACAACAGAAAAAGGTGAAACTTAAGATTCGAATATGAATCTTACTGTTTCAATATATATATATAAACACAAAGATAAGGCCAAATGTCAGCAACACAGTAATGATGTCACTAACAGCATGAAATATAATTTACTGCTTTAAAATGGATGACCCTTATTTGAATGCTATAATTTATATAAATAATATCACTATGCAGTTATATATATATTGTAACCATATATTTTAGTATAAAATATAATAATTGATGTAACTAATATAAAAATTTTTCTTTCTTCTTTTGGTGATTTGATTGGCTTGATTTGCACTTTGAACAGATTACTCTCTTATATTATTTTAATAAATTTGTATTTGCTTCTTCCCATATACTAACGTATATCAAAATGTTTAACTTTTTAAAAATTTGACAACACATTAAAATTTGGTAAAATAGTATTAAAAATAATACTATAATTTTATTTGTTTAAAATGATCTTAAATTATTATTTCCATTGAATTAAAAAACCATTTGTTCAATTAAATAATAAATATTAAAAATAAATACAATAATTACGTAAGCGTCTCAATGTAAAAAAGAAAAGAGCGCGAATTTAAGGAACATCGTCTGTTTAGTTGGCTTTTGGAGGGAAGAAAGAAAAGAAATGGTGAAGGCAAATGGTGTAAATGTGATAAGCTTATTATAAAATAGTTAATAAATAAACAGATTACCACCAAATTTGCTATAAACATAAATATAACATAGTGGTAATTAATTATAAGATGAATTGCTAAATTTAAAAGTCTGTTCAAGTCGGTTGGCCAAGTGGATCGAATCACCGGTAATAAATTTTCCAATATTACATTTTTAAAATGTCGGAGCTTCCCAGTTTAAATTTAAAAGAATTAGTTGCAAGAATTTGGTATGTTTTAAAATGTTTATTATTCTACAATTTGGAAAAATTAAATAAGTATTTTAATTACAGAATTTTTTATGAATATAAAAATTTGCTTTTAAAAAAAAAAAAGAAGAAGTTTAAATTCAAGTAAAATGTTAAGTTATCAACATAGTTTAATATTTCCGTATCTAATTCTAATAAAAATATAGTATTGATTGATATTTAACTTTACAATGCCAGTAATCTATTTGCTAGTTAATTTGTTTAACATTTGGATAATAAACATTCTTCAAATAATTAATCAAAGCTATTTTATAATTTTATTGTCGGTTTGAAATGAATAAATCAATTGTTGTAATTAGTATTCCTGGATTAATGCGTGGATAAATAAATACTTGCATGGATGTGATAAACTTGGAACACTTTTGATAGAGAAATGTAGAGATTAATAACTTTATGAAAAACATTTTCATTTAAATTCTGCGTATCATGTTTTAAAATTGTTTCATGTTTAGGGAGCCATGAAAAATCGTTAACCTAATATTGCTTATAATAACTAATCAAATGGATAGAATTGCATGTATGGAATTTAACTACAGTTATAGCTATTACCTCATATACTTATTATTCTACACATCATACATGGATTCCATGGATCACATTAGGAGTTATAAAATGCTATACAATCCAATTTGTGATACACACATCTGCTAAAATTCATGTAGTGAACTATAAAATGCTATACATTTAATTTCTATCACACACACACCTGTTAAATTTTATGTATTTGATGAATAATGTATTATTTAATTTTATCATTATATGAACTTGCATGTGAAGTTCAAAAGTTATATTTATTAAGTTTAAATTAATAGGGGTTGAATAAAATATTTATTCAAGAGAATAGCGCTAGCGAAAAAGCTTGAAAAGTATTAAATGAATTCATGAGATGTATCAATCTTTGTGAGATGTTTTGTGAGTCTTTCCAGATTTATATTCCTATGCCAATATTACTTATATTATATTACACATGTTTATTTTAAGCAAGATAAGTAGTACATTAGTTGTCCTGATTAGTGTAACATTTTATTATGCAAGAACCCACATTTGCTAAAGTGTTAGTGTATTCTGAATAGTCAGAAGAACTGAGGAGGATGATTTTGCACTTTAATGTGAAGTAAATAATAATGTTGTTTTAGAATGTTAAAGGGCTTTAATCTGTGCTGGTGGTTAATCCGCAGATTATTTTAATTGCCATTTTTTGTATTTTACACACATTCCTGCGCTGGTGGTTAATCCGCGGAATTGTGTGATTATACGTACTACTTTATGATGGTGTTTAAATACACAAAACGTTTAGTATTATTTAATTCCTACATGTAGATGAATACATCCACGGGAATATGTTTTGCTTCACAGATATAAGTTGGGCAAAGTATTTTAGTTAATCTGCTAAATCATCTTCTTCATTTGTAAGCATAATTTATCGGTTAGATTATTAAATGGTAGCAGGACATTCTATTCAAGTACTTCATAATAATTAACTGTTGGTTGATTATTATTTACCAGAACGTAAGTTTAAATTGTCACTTTATTTAATGAGCGCATTATAGCTAAATCATACAGACATCATATTATTTATTATATTATTATAGGTGTACAGTAGGGATTTATTGAATCTGGAAATGACGTTCAATATTTCATGAATTGATGCTGAATTTATTATAAATTCCTCAATATTCAGTATATCAAATTGAAATATAAGGTAGGATTAGGTTTTTAAATACTGTACCTATGAGATGTATTGAAGAAAGTCGATTGAATTATAATTTATTTATTTGATTTGTTTATTTATGTTTTATTTAGAATATTGAAATTAATTACTTATTGTTCATAAATTTGTAAATAAACGTTGATTTATAATTAAACTTACTGTGCCGTTACTATGTGTCATTCTTAAAATCAGAAATCATAAACCTTGGATAGAGCATACATTGAATTACATATTATCGTCAACATGATATAAGAGTTTATAAATATTTTTTGAGAAAACATTTGGATGCTTTCGTCTTTGGTAGTTTATGATGAGTAAGGTATAATAAAATCCCATTTACCTTTTCCATCATTGTGGCTTTGCGTAGTTGATTCTAGTATAAAATTATAAATGAATTATTAAACTTGTAAACAGATTTACCAGATAATAACATGATTGAATATATTTACTTAACGTTTTTAAATTGTCATTTGTCAGTATAATAAGAGTCTCAGTAATATAGTAAACTATAAAAAAAAGAACCCAAGTATTTATATTTATTTATTGCAAAGCTTTACCTGGACTAGCATTCATATTAAAAATCATATAGATGGTTTAAAATTTCATAATCTTATGTGGTTCCACAAATTACGCCATCTTGTACATGGTCGGCCATCGGGTCGCATACAATAAAAAATCGCAAATTAAGGTTTGAAAGTAATATCATTGCACTTATAATTTGTTTAATGTGTTTTATAATACTACTATGATAGTTCTTCGCGGTACACCCTGGCTGCGATCAAATTAAATCATAAAAGCTTATGTTAGATCATTAGTTTGGTCTATGGTAAGTTGCTCCAGATGTTGATTGTGGTCTTTGGTGCATAAAATAGATAGCATGATATGTTTTTGGATACAGCTTTTAATAGCTGACAATAATTGAGTGAGATTTGATCAGTGATCGAGGTTACAATTCTTAGGGCACTTACGTTATGTAATTGGGACTGCACAATCAAATGGTTACAAATTTCTGGTGCCGCAATGTGTTCGGCATGATGGGTAGTTGAAGGGGCGAACGGTTGGTTACAATATATATATATATATAGAGAGAGATTAATATATATATATATATAGAGAGAGAGAGAGAGATTAATAAAATATACATGAAGATTTTATTTAGTAAAAAAAAAACATTAAGGTGTACCCCCATCCCTTTTCTGATATTTAAAATAATTCAATTCCACCTTCGTGATTTTTATAATAACTGGAATATTTAAATACTGTATTTGATATTTTAAGAGTATGAAAAATGAAGTAAGATTAGCAATTATATAGAAAACAATTTATAAGTCACCCTTTCAGAATTTAATAAATAATTATAAAATAAATGTTTCAGAGCATTAATTAGCTTGAGTTCTGAATTTTCCCTGGGTAGAAAGTCCAGAGTTAAACAAATCAATTTTTATATTAAAACGAACCTAAAATGTTGATTCATAAAACAATCTGGTGAACATATTAATTTACAATTCATTATATATATATATTTTAAGGGGACATTAATAACCTTGATGCATGAAGGTTTACTTAAAAGAAAGAAAATATTTTAGGAATTCAACTTGTCAGATTGTTTGAGATTGGAAAATTAATAACTACAATAGACATATAAATTCAAGTAATAAAAAAATGACCGCACCAAATTTAAAGAAAGTTAGAGCATATGATATAGAATTAAATTTATGAAAATCATTTAAGAGCAAATTACATTTACATATTTAAATATCAAAGAAAGGTAAAGTTAAATAACACATTAGAAGAAATCTTCATAGATGAGTTAGGCTAAATTTAGTTTGAGGTAACGGCTTGAAAAGTTATCTGGCAATTTTAAGAGTCCAATTTAAAAGATTGCATGTGCATGGCAATTGAAATGCAAGTTCTCCTGGGGCAGCAAGCTTCTATTAGCACACTAAAGTTCTTAGGTCGGGCTTTTACTTCACTCTTGGGCAGCAGGATGGTACACCCATGTAAGATGATGACCCAACTGGGCTGAGAAGCATGGTGGACTTATTACTACATTATTTAAGTTTCAAGCAACATGTCATATGTTTACAATCAGTTCTCTCAATAGTAGCTCTTCTAATCTGTGTCTCAAAATTCAGCCATTTTACACTTTTTCTTTATCAGTTATTTTTGAAGATGCAACAGTAAGATAATGTCCAAAAATAAATTCAAATCTACTTTCAGATTAGAAATAGATTTGACTAAATGTTTTCAACAAAAGTATCTCTAATCTTAATCCCATTTTAAGTAAAAACTTTAATTAAAAATACCTTCCCCAGATTAAAACAATAGTGTTTCCAACCCTTAATTATTTTTAGACAATCAACTGTAGCATCTTCCTTATTGGATTTTATAAAAATATACAGTTTACTAGAAAGAGTACTTTAAAAAGAAAAAGTTTAAAATGACGTATAATAAAATATTTAAAATCAATATTGTTAGTAAGTTTTTGCTCCTATATATATATTTGAATCGCACCTATAATACTTTAATAAAAAAGAACTAATAATTAATAATAGAATTAATAATCATAAAATTAATAGTAAAATGTTATTGAAAGTTAAAATTGATAAATTTAGGTGTGCATTTCAAATATATACTTAACATATATATATATATATATATATATATATATATATATATATATATATATATATATATATATATATATATATATATATATATATATATATATATATATATATATTATGACAAAAGGAGTGGGATAAGATATAGGATTTAAATATAGATTAGTAGGTAGAAACATGAAGCACAATCTTAAGCTAAGATTGACTGCTTCAATATATATAATTATTCCATATTCATAATTCAAAAGACAGGCCAACAAAAAAAACCCTCTAAAGCACAACCAATGGTTTCACTGCTACAAGCAGGCTTCTCAATTGTAAAGAACTACAAAATAACATATTTAAAGTAAACATTACCCACAATTCCACTTACCTCCCATGCATCCTTAATATTAAAAAAAACTTTTAAATAAGTTCATTGCTTCAGAATCATACATTTTTAATAATAAAGATTCTTTAATTTTTCTATTTATTTCATTTCTCTCAAAGAAGACAACCTTAACTTTCTCAAAATTAATACTGTGGTCTGTATCTTTTTTATGGACATGCAAGCAGAACTAAGACATTTATTTTTAACACTACTTTCATGTACCTTTATTCTTTCATTTAAATTCAAACTACTCTGACCTCCTTACAAAAACAAGGGATACTATACACTACTCCAGAATTAGCCTTTTTATCAAAAAAATTTCCTTTGTATTATTTAATAAATTATTCAAAGTAATACTCCTTTTCAATTTTATTTCCAAACAATTTACTATTTTTACATGCAACTCTAAAAGAAGACAATTTAAATAGCAAAGAAATAAAATAATATTTTTTATCCTTTACATCATTACAAATATTATTATAAATCAGCATTTATTTTTTATAGCGTCTGTATACAATTGTAATCACATTCATATCAGCTTTTTCAAACCAAATTGTGCAAATGCTTTTTGCGAGGGTTAAATAATAAATGAATATCCTCTGACCCATTTATTAGGTTAACCAACATACAAATAATCTTTATAAAATTGATGTTTTTGAAACAAAGCTACCCCATTAGAATTATTTAATCTCTTATTTCTATAACAATAATTTTTTATTGCTTTAGGAAATTATTGTTATAGACATAAGATATTAAATAATTCTAAAGTGGTAGCTTTGTTTCAAAAAAATCAATTTTAAAAAGATTATTTGAATGTTAGCTACTCTGATAATTTTTTTAAAAGTATTTTATTTAATAGTAATAATATTTGTAATTATTGTTATAGAAATAAAAGATTAAATAATTCTAATGGAGTAACTTTGTTTCAAAAAATTAATTTTATAAAGATTATTTGTATGTTGGTTAATCAAATAAATCTGTTAAAAGTATTTTATTTAATAGTAATAATATTTATAATGATGTAAATGATAAAAAAATATGATTTTATTTCTTTGCTATTTAAATAGTCTTCTTATAGAATTGCATGTAAAAATAGTAATTTGTTGGGAAATAAAATTGAAAAGAAGTATCACTTTGAATAATTTATTAATTCAAAGAAAAATATTTGATAGAAAGGTTATTTCTGGAATAGTGTATATTATCTCCTGTTTTTGTAAAAAGGTGTATAAAGGTCAGAATAGTCTCAGCTTAAATGAAAGAATAAAGGTATGTAAAAGTAGTGTTAAAATAATTATCTTAGTTCTACTTTATATATCCATGAAAAAGATAATGGCCACACTATTAATTTTGATGAACCTAAGGTTGCCTTCTTTGAGAGAAATGAAATAGAAGGAAGAATTAAAAAATTTTTATTATTAAAAAATTATGATTATAAAACTATTAACTTATTTAAAATTTTTTTTACTATTAAGGGTGTATGGGAGGTAAGTGGAATTGTGAATAATGTTTAGTTAAAATATGTTATTTTGTAGTTCTTTACACTAGAGAGTCTGTTTGTAGCAGTAAAACCATTAGTTGTGCTTTAGAATTTATTTTTTGGCTAGTCTGGTTGAGTTGTGAATTTGGGATAATTTTGATTATTTATTGATTAATTTAGCTTTATGCTTTTAATATATATATATATATATATATTGTTAATTTAGCTTTATGCTTTTAATATATATATATATATATATATTGTGCCATTACAATTTAGTCACTAGCTAAATTTATAGTAATGTGCATGTAGAAAATGTAAAACCAAAAATCATCATCACATTTTTATATAACCATAAAAGAAGCTGTAGGGCATCCAAGTTCAAACTCTACCAGATCAAAATCTTAAACACTTTAGACAGAAAGAGTGGGACAACAATTATATGCTTTACTTGTTTGTGTGTTAATAAATCTTGAAAAGAGCAGTACACACATTTAATATTTAAAATTTTAATTTTTCTTTAAAAAGCAAAGTTATAACGCATACATATAGGCAATGTATGTGTAAACTATTTAATTGTTTTATATTTCAAATATTCAACATTTTAACTTTCTTTAAAACTAACCTATACTTGATCAATTCTAATATCTTATTCTATACTTCTATTTTCTTTTCTATAATTGTAATTGGGATTTAAAAGTTACAAATTTAGTTAAATAATAGGGTTATAATTACTAAGCTAGCAATTATATTATTTAATGTTAGTTTATGAATGATTTGAAATAATGAAGGATGTGTGTACATTACATATAGAAATTTACATTTATTAAATATTGAAAAAAAAGGAAGGATTAAATCTGTCAAATTATTTTTTGTACAATTTTATGTTAAAAGAGGAAATCTGTTTAATCAGATATCTATCTTTGTAGCAATTTTTTTTTTTTTGTAAATGATTGTTTGTCACTTTGAAAGCTTAATTTGGGTGGGTTCTCTAATTTTGAAATTGTCTTATCTTACGATCTAAAGAAGGAAGCTCAAAGATTTGAAATGTTACAAAAAAAGAAAGGAAATAAGGATTAAGTCTATTTTTTTAAAACAAAAGTGTCTGGAAAAAGGATTAAACTTTTCAGTTGAAAAATAATTTAGTTGAAAATAAATTAGAGATCTAATTAAAACGAATTTGTCCAAAAATAGCAAGTGACGCTATCTCTGATTGGTTAAGTTAGCTAAAAATTGGATATAAAAAGCTGTCTGGAATTATTATTATTGTGATTATGATTTAGATTATTAGACTATTAAATTGAATGTTGAAAATATAAGAAATGGCTGGCTAGAAAAATTATATGTATGTCCCATCTTTGCCAGACCATCTGGGGGAACCTGCACATCACATATGAAAGAAAAAATGTTGTGTCTAAAATAATATTCTAAACCTTTCAACTGACCAGAGAAATAATGTTTTTAATAGAAGAAAAAAGCATTCACCTGCATTCGATGAAAGATGAATTAATCTACTGATAAATATTAATCATCAAGTCCAATTAATTGTTACAACAACTGATTTTAAACTCAAGAAAATTTATAAATGTGAAAACAACTGCTGTATTTCATCCACATGCTTGACAGGAAGAGAAGAAAAAGTAATATAATGATTTCCAAATTGTCCACTAAAGCAAATAACCTCAATAGAGTCATCATCATCAAATAGTTATACACCTCAAGAAAGAGATTGTTCCCACGTAAAACGGAAATGGTAGCTGCAGAAATATAGACATTATACAAGACAAGTTTGAACCTTTGGAAATTCGCCACAAACAAAAGATCGGTAATATGACTTTTTATATCTATTTTCTTTATGATATCAGAGTCTTAATAAACATTTTAGCAATAAAGTGGTATATTTTATTTAAAGAACTTTTAAAGACTATTCAGATCGATTAAAAACAAGAATGTCTTACTAATAATAATTTGAGCTTCATAAATGATTTTGAATGTATCAAAATTTATTTGTTTATTAATTTTACAGTTATGAAAAATATTAATGTGTAAAACAATTTTTTTTATGGTATTATGATTTTAGTTTTAACTAATATATTATTATTATTTTGGTTTTAAATAATATTTTGTTATTATGTGATAAAACATGCACATACATAATAATATTTTTATATGTGTATAATTGCGAGTGAATGTGAAATAATAAGTAGTATTAGAATATTAGATTATTTTGTTTCATGTTAAGTATAGCATTTCAGAGGTAGAAGAGAGGGGGAGAAAATAATCTAAAACTTGTTTCTAAAACTTGCTCTTTCAATTCTATTAACATTTTTTTTTTAACATTCTACTTACATGTTAGATTTATAAAGTATGTGTGCTAATGAGCAGATAATATTTTTTTCTTGAAATACTTTTCTCATGGAGTGAAAATCATGGTCAATGTGACATCCAACTTAATACAAAATACATTTAAAGGGAAACGGGAAAGAACTTAAAATTAATCTGAGGATTGTTATATAATCAATTATTATTATTATTATTATTATTATTATTATTATTATTATTATTATTATTATTATTATTATTATTATTATTATTATTATTATTATTATTATTATTATTCATATCAATTTTCATGTTTATCTAGAAATTTTTATGTATATGTTAGAAATGCAGTAATAAATATTAGTTTGTTTTATTAAACAAGGCGTATATATTTCATTAAGTGTAGTCTTTGTTAAATGTGAACATTCATCATCATCAATGGTTGAATATTAGTTAGTTAAGATATAAGTAAATATGCTAAAATTAAGCAATAATTATGAATTTCTTTATAAAAATTACTTTTATGTTTAGGCTTAGTGCTAGAGCTGTAGTTGAAACCCTTGTCATTATCGTTATTATTATTATCATCATCATCATCATCATCAACGTTTTAATTAATGAGCTGTTTAACTGTTTAAAGGCCATAAATAAATATTAATTTCATAATATTTAGTGATCTCTTAGTATTATTATAACCACATCCCATCATCTATTTCATGCAAGGATGAGTGAATTGCCATCCTAAATTAATTATATATAATCTGAGCTAGTAAACTTATAAAAATATTGAAACACATTTGTTATGTTAAGATCTGAAAAATGATTTATGTCTAATGAACTCCACTTTGGTTTATAGATGTTTTACTTTTGCCTAAATATTAGTGCGTATAGTGATATGGCTCAAAAAGCAAAATCTCCCATTTTTATTAGAAATAAAGTACCAAGAGGGATTCAAACCCGGTACATGTGAAAGGTTATTAGATATAACCGTGTCTAGATTCAGATAATCTAGTGGCGCCCTGCTAGACCATATTCACTTAGTATTTGTTTAAACATGCACTTAACATCAAACCAAGAAATGAAAGTGGATAAGATCTACTGTCTGCATACCTGAGTTATATTTTATTGAATTACTAGTGTACTCACCTCACGTGATTTCATATACCAGAGTTATAATACTTGTTATTAATAATTTGCTTATAATTATTGATATTTGGATATTGAGAAATCCAACGTTATTTTAAATATTATGATCTTATATATATTGTAGACAACTCAGATATGGTAATAGTTATTTGAGCAACCTTTAATTTTGTTACACTGGATTTGTGATCTATCTATTTGAACTCCTTTAAATATATTTCTTCTGAACCTTTACTTAGTTATCTTTTGAACATCATTAATTTGTTACAATATATATATATATATATATATATATAACAAATTAATGATATATATATATATATATATATATATATATATATATATATATATAAACATGGCTGCAGAAAGGAGTTTGCTATTAACTGAAAGGAGACCCTTTGATTCCTCTTGGAGGCCTTGAAGGAACCGAGCAGGGCAAATTCCTAATGTCCACTCCATACGTTCTTGTCGTTGCAGCTGTTATTACTATATGTTTATTCATATAGTATACGAACATGGATGGGCTGCTCACCAACATGCATTAGCCAGTGTGGTGAGTTTATTGGCTTTTTACGTCTGAGTTTAAGATCAAGAAAGACCATGGTCTTTCTTCTCAGTGCCTGATAAGGCAGAATGAATGTTTGTGTAAATGATAAAGATTTTTCCCAATTATACAATTATGACAGACAAAAATAAAGCATGGCCCTTAATCCCAGGAGGCTGTAAAGTCACCAACCAAGGCAGTGGTTGGTGGCTGAAGCCGGAGGGTGCTAAGAATATCCTGGAGGCAGACCCAGGCTGCCATTTGATGACGACTTTTTATTTAGGTACTTACAACTGCAGATCACTTTCAAGTGAAGGAAGATTGCAAGAATTAGAAGAAGAACTCTCTTATATTAAATGGGATATTATTGGACTTTGTGAAGTTAGAAGAAAAGGTGAAGAGACGATTTAAAAAGTGGACATATGCTCTATTATAAAGGCACAAATATTGGAAATACAAGTGGAGTAGGATTCATTATAAATAAAAAGTGGAAGAACAATATTGTGGAGATTGATGGTGTATCAGACAGAGTGGCAAGATTAGTTATACAACTTAATAGCAGATATCAAATGCAGATAATTCAGGTTTATGCCCCAACAAGTTCTCACAGTGATGAAGTAGTAGAAGATTTTTATATGGATGTACAAAAGGCTTTTGATCAGAGTAAACAACATTTTAAAATTGTTATGGGAGATTTTAATGCTAGAATTGGTAAACAAATGAAAGATGAAAGTGTTGTAGGTAATTTTGGTTATGGTAATAGAAATGAGAGAGGACATAGACTTGTGGAGTTTGCAGAGAAGGAAAAACTTTATATTATGAATTCTTTTTTTGAGAAAAATGTTAGAAGGAAATGGACATGGAAGCATCCAAATGAAGGTACAGCAGAATTGGATTATATTTTGACTAACAGGAAATACATATTTCAAGATTGTAATGTTCTTAATAAATTTAACACAGGAAGTGATCATCGATTAGTAAGGGGCAAGATACATGTTAATGTAAAACTAGAGAGACAAAAATTATTAAGAAAAACTATATTTACAGTTGATATTCCTAATCTTCAGAAACATTCTAATGAATTTAAATTAGAACTTACAAATCGGTTTCAAGTATTAGTAGATTTTGAATATGATTCGGATTTGAATGAAATTAATATGAAAATAACTGATACACTTTTAAAACTGCAACAAAGATAGCTGGTAGAAAAAAGCAGCAATTGACTAATAAAATTTCTACTGAGACTAGAGAACTTATTAAGAAAAGAAGAAATATGAAGATATGCAAGAATGATGCATTAAAAAGAATTGAATATCTCGAATTTTGTAAAATGGTGCGGAAAAGAGTTGAAAATGATATAAGAAAGTATAACTGTGAACTAGCAAGAAAAGCTGTAGAAGAAAATAAAAGTCTTAAGAATGTAAAACAACATTTTGGTATTGGTAGGAAATTTATATCTGCAATAAGGAAAAAAGATGGAATTATTACTAAAAAGAGGGATGACATTATGAAATTGGTAGAAGATTTCTATCAAAAATTATATAGTAATAAAGAACAAGTACCTCCTATATCTATTACATCTTCCGAATTGCCCAGAATTTTAAATGAAGAAGTGAGAAATGCAATTAAATGTATGAAAAAAGGAAAGGCTCCAGGTAATGATGGAATTATAATTGATATATTAAAAGAAGCAGGTGAAGAAACAGAAAAAATATTAGCAAAGTTATATACCAAATGTCTAAATGATAAAGATGTACCGGATGATTGGAAGAATGCAGTAATAATATTAATATTTAAAAAAGGTGATAAAGAAGATATTAGAAATTACAGACCTATCAGCCTTTTATCAGTTTTATATAAAATTTTTACCAAGATAATTACAACTCGTCTACAGAGAACCTTGGATTTTCACCAACCAAGAGAACAAGCTGGATTTAAAAGTGGTTTTAGTACAGTAGATCATATTCAAGTATTGAGAGAAGTTATAGAAAGGACAAATGAATATGAGTTGTCATTATGTTTTGGATTTGTAGATTATGAAAAGGCATTTGATTCTATAAACATTTCTTCAGTGATTAAAGCATTGGATCATCAAGGTATAGATCCAGGATATTGTCATATTTTAAAGAATATTTATAAAAATGCAACAGCAACAATTAGATTACATATTGATACTGGGAAAGTCAACATTGAGAAAGGTGTAAGACAAGGTGACTCCATATCTCCAAAACTTTTTACAGCAGTGCTGCAAGAAGTATTTTGTGGATTAAAATGGGAAACTAAAGGAGTGAAAGTAAATGGAGATTATTTAAGTCATTTAGATTTCGCAGATGATGTAGTTGTTTTTGCAAATAATGCTTCCGAGCTGCAGGAAATGTTGCAGGAGTTATCAGATGAAAGTAGGAAAGTAGGACTAAAGATAAATGTTAAAAAGACTAAAGTAATGTTTAATCGATTTGCTCAAAATATGAAAATAAAGATTGATTATGATGAATTAGAAGAAGTTAAAAGTTACAAATACCTTGGTCAGATTATTAATACAGATGGAAACATAATAGAGGAAATTAATCATAGAATTAAACTTGGTTGGATGCTTTTGGTAGAAATAACTTGATATTAAAAGGAAATATGCCTATGTGTTTGAAAAGAAAGGTTTTTAACAAATGTGTTTTACCAGTTCTTACTTATGGATCTGAGACTTGGACACTTAATAGAAGATCAATACAGAGACTTCAGACCACTCAAAGAAGTATGGAGAGATGTATGTTGGGAGTAACAAGAAGAGATCGAAAACGCAATGTATGGGTAAGAGAACAAACAGGTGTTACTGACCTCATTGAAAAAATTAAAAGATTGAAGTGGAGTTGGGCTGGACATATTGCTAGAAGAGATGATAATAGATGGACAATTGAAATTTTAAACTGGATTCCAAGAGATTGTAAAAGACCCAGAAGGAGACCACATGTAAGATGGATGGATGAAATAAGAAAATGTGTAGGGGTGATGTGGAGAAGAGAAGCTAAAGATCGGAGAAGATGGATTAAACTTGGAGAGACCTTCATCCTGCAGTGGATTGATAATGGTTGATAATGATGATGATGATGATATATAAACATTACAAGCATAAAGCTAAACTAGTCAATATAAAATCAAAACTACCCCAAATCCAAAATTAAACCAGACCAGCATAAAAATAATATAAAAACACAACCTAAGGTTTCACTGCTACAAGCAGACTTCTCAAGTGTAAAGAACTACAAAAACAACACAATATATATAATATTTAAGAACTCTTAAATAAGTTAATTGCTTCAGAATAATAAATTTTCAATAATAAAGACTCTTTAATTCTTCTTTTGATTTCATTTCTCTCATAGAAGACAACCTGAGCTTCATCAAAATCAATAGTGTGGTCTGTATCTTTTTCATGGACATACAAAGCAGAACTAGGATATCTATTTTTAACTCTACTTTTATGAATCTTTATTCTTTCATTTAAACTCAAACTACTCTGACCTATGTAAACCTTCTTACAAAATAAACAAGGAATAAAATATACTACACCAGGAATAGTCTTTCTATCAAAAACTTCTTTTGTATTATTTAATAAATTATTCAATGTAACACCCCTTTTCCAAGCAATTTTCTTATTTCCAAACAATATACTATTTCTACACACAATTTTATAAGAAGACAATTTAAATGGCAAAGAAATAAAATCATATTTTTCTTTAACCTTTACATCCTTACAAATATTACTATTAAATAAAATACTTTTAACAAATTTATCAGAGTATCCAACACTCAAGTAATCTTTATAAAATTGATATTTCTGAAACAAAGCAACCCCACTAGAATTATTTAATTTAATATTTCTATGACAATAATTCCTTAAAGCAGCTACTTTATGAGATACAGACTGATAGCTATCAGGTTTAATTATAGATCTTAATTCTTTACTTTTAACTAAATGACTGCACAATAAAAAATTATTTTCTACGTTTCTAATCACCAAAAGATCTAAAAATTTTAAGTTACCAAAATCTAACCCCCCTCCTTCTAACACAAATTTTATAGAAGGATCAAAACAATTAAACTCATTTACAAATTCCTCCAATTTATCATTCTCAACCACAAATAAACAATCATCAACATATCTGACAAGTAATTTTTCATATAAACAATTCTTTTTAATAATAATTTCCTCTTCCATAAAACTAATATAAACTGAACATACTAAAGGAGAAATAATATAACCTATTATCCAACCTTCCTTAATCTTATAAAAATTACCTTTATAAGTAAAATACATAGAATCTTCCAATAACAAAAGCAAATTTTTAATTACCTTAATTTTATTTTTTGATAAAGAACTTTTCTTAATCAATACAGACAAAAGAACATCAATACTGCTTAACCTATTAACAGACTGATACATATTTTCAATATCTAAACTTTCAAATACCCAATTACTTTCCATTTTAAAATTATTAATCTTATCAAAAGCCTCAAAAGAAGAAGAAACTGTGTACTGACCAAAATCAACAAATTGTTTTAAAAAATTATTCAAGAATCTAGAAATACCCTCTACAACACTACCTGTAAAATCAAAAATAAATCTTAAAGGAAAACCATCTTTATGAGTTTTAATATTCACAAACATCTTAGCTGATGTAAAATCATAAGGATAGCATTTTAAATAATCTACTCTATTAAAAATTTTTAAATTAACCATTTTCTTCATAATATCTATCAATTTTCTTTTAATCAAATTACCTGGATCTTTATCTAACAACATATATTTACAATTATTTAATTCTGTATCCATTTTCTCTTTGAATTCATCTCCTTTCATAATAACAAACCTACCAGCTTTGTCTTCATGAGAAATGATTACATCATTAGCAATTAACCTATTCTTAAGATGTTTAATCTCAGCAGGATTAATGACAAATTTTTCTTTCCCTTTTAAACTTTTATTCAAAATCGATTGAATACCAACTTTCTGCTCATCACTCAAATTACTAGATTCAATAGATGAAATTGTATCAAAAACTATATTTTTTGAATGAAATGGAACAAAATTAGGGCCTTTACCAAGAATATCGATTCTCTATCATTTAACTTCAAATCAGAAAGATTAACAACTCTATCCTCAGAAACATTATTCTCATACCCTTTATCCTTCTATAAAATTTGTGTTAGAAGGAGGGGGGTTAGATTTTGGTAAGTTAAAATTTTTAGATCTTTTGGTGATTAGAAATGTAGAAACTAATTGTTTATTGTGCAGTCATTTAGTTAAAAGTAAAGAATTAAGATCTATAATTAAACCTGATAGCTATCAGTGTGTATCTCATAAAGTAGCTGCTTTAAGGAATTATTGTCATAGAAATATTAAATTAAATAATTCTAGTGGGGTTGCTTTGTTTCAGAAATATCAATTTTATAAAGATTACTTGAGTCTTGGATACTCTGATAAATTTGTTAAAAGTATTTTATTTAATAGTAATATTTGTAAGGATGTAAAGGTTAAAGAAAAATATGATTTTATTTCTTTGCCATTTAAATTGTCTTCTTATAAAATTGTGTGTAGAAATAGTATATTGTTTGGAAATAAGAAAATTGCTTGGAAAAGGGGTGTTACATTGAATAATTTATTAAATAATACAAAAGAAGTTTTTGATAGAAAGACTATTCCTGGTGTAGTATATTTTATTCCTTGTTTATTTTGTAAGAAGGTTTACATAGGTCGGAGTAGTTTGAGTTTAAATCAAAGAATAAAGGTTCATAAAAGTAGAGTTAAAAATAGATATCTTAGTTCTGTTTTGTATGTCCATGAAAAAGATACAGGCCACACTATTGATTTTGATGAAGCTAAGGTTGTCTTCTTTGAGAGAAATGAAATCAAAAGAAGAATTAAAGTCTTTATTATTGAAAATTTATTATTCTGAAGCAATTAACTTATTTAAGAGTTCTTTTAATATTAAGGGTGAATGGGAAGTGAATGGATTTGTGGGTAGTTCTTAATATTATATATATTGTGTAGTTTTTGTAGTTCTTTACACTTGAGAAGTCTGCTTGTAGCAGTGAAACCTTAGGTTGTATTTTTATATTATTTTTATGCTGGTCTGGTTTAATTTTGGATTTGGGGTAGTTTTGATATATATATATATATATATATATATATATATATATATATATATATATATATATATATATATTTTTATATATATATATATATTATATATATATATATATATTATTAAGAACTAACAAAAAGGTTAACAGTAAATATAATATTATAGTCTAAATTATTTTGTAGCGCTTTCAATTACATGGTAATCCTCATCAGCTGTAACTGAATTTCAAATTATATATATATATATATGATTTTTATCACAAGCTTTTACTTTAATAAGATTAATATATGAATTATAGCATCAAACTATCTTTCAAATAGTTATTTGAACTTGATAAATCACATTCTTCCAGAAAATTAATTTGAAGTTCATAATTAATAAAAGTTGTTCAAAAATATTTTATATACTTTCATCCAAGCAATGCATTCATAATTGTTTATACATGCAGCTGACATGGCATCTCATTAAATTTGATAATAATAAATACAATATACTTAAAATAAATAATAGAAAATGATTTAACACTTATTTCCTCAAATTCTTAATCAGAAATATCATGAACAAAATTTGGTAACATTTTTTCAGTTTTGCAATATGAATGTTTTCTGAAAATAATATTCTGCAAAATCATGGCCTCTTGAACTAATAATAGTTTACCTATTTACCCATTAAAATTGTTACATTTCCTTTTATTTTGCTATATTTTTGGTAGTACTGAATGACAAATTGAAGTAAACATGTCAGGAATTCATGATATGTAACTGTATGTGTAATTTATTATTTTTATAAATATGACAAAATTTATATATCAGTCAAGATCATAATAAAAAGAAGTTAATTTAATTCTTGGTTTCATTTCTCCAAGCTCTTTAATTCCTAAATATTAACACATTCACTTTATTATTTTTAAATATATCAGATAACCACTTTTCAAATTTGATATGTTAGACTTTATTTTCTTTATGTTATATACTTTAATTAAATTTAAAAATTAAATACATCATATAATTTATAAATTATTTGAATATGTAGTCTTAATGTTCTTTTATATTCTGTCTTTTAAAAAGACTTTATCTTGTGTTTGGAAAGGAGAGTATTAAATTTAAATAGTGTTCCATCTGTAAAGTGCATGTGCGCATGTGCCATAGTTTAAGCTACATTATTATTTATAATTTATATACCTTCTGTAAATGAAAGAGAAATCAATTTAGTATTAAATTTAAATAGTGTTCCATCTGTAAAGTGCATGTGTGCATGTGCCATAGTTTAAGCTACGTTATTATTTTTAATTTATATACCTTCTGTAAATGAAAGAGAAATCAATTTTAGTCAAAATATACGTTATGTGGGAAATTTGTATTTTTCTATTTTTTTTCAATGATTATGTATCTAAGTAAAGATGGTGTTAACACTTTTAATGTAAAAATGTTTTCAAAAGTTATGAAGTTAAATGAATATTGTGAAGAATTACAAAGAAGATTTGCTTCATTATTTAATCTTGAAAAAAGCCTCATTCTTTGCTTTCTTATTTTAATTAAGAATGGAAATCACTTACTAATCGATGGTATATAAACACGCCATCATAGTGTACATAATTAGTGGCATGCCTTCACTGATGGCTTTATTCTCCAACACTTCACAAACATCCAATTGACCTAGAAGAAGACTTCATGTGAAATGGTCAAAATAAAAAAGTTTGTTAAGATAATGTGAAGAAGAGAGATTAAGGATTGTAAAAAGTAGATCAAACTTTGAGAGACCTTAATCTTAGTTTGATAGTGGTTGAAATGATGGTGATATATGCACGAGCAGTGTTCAAGGAGTGAATTCCACCATTTCTTCTTTGTGCCTATTTTAAATCATCATTTCAAGTTTTAAATTCATTACTCTTTTATTTTTTAACCCTATTATTAAGCTATTTATTTACAAACAATATATAAATGAAAAATATCAAGAGCTAGATTAATTGCAGACATTTTGTCAATATAAATATAATTGTTATATATAGAGTAAGTTAAAAACAAACTCTTATGAAGCTTCACTGATGACGCTAGAGGCAGAAACCGCGGTCTGAGGTTGAGGGTATTTTTGAAGCTTCATAAGAGTTTGTTTTTAACTTACTCTATATATAACAATTGTAAATAGGAGCTTTATTAAAATTAGGTCATATGACTTGATTTTTTATCAATTTAATTTTAGTTTTTTGCTATTAATGCTTTGGCGATTTTATATTGCTAGAGCTCTTAATATATGGTGTATCTGAACTTAGTTCAGTCCCATACGGCTATTTGAGTTAGATAGCTGGATTTTTGGACATTTAAATGTCTGAAAGTTTCAGATTTTCTTCTCAATAGTTAGGCATTGATAAAATGCTGGACTAGTTCTAGTATTTTTATTCCCTAGCACCTCACTGATGACGCTAGAGGCAGAAACCGCGGTCTGAGGTTGAGGGTATTTTTGAAGCTTCATAAGAGTTTGTTTTTAACTTACTCTATATATAACAATTGTAAATAGGAGCTTTATTAAAATTAGGTCATATGACTTGATTTTTTATCAATATAAATATAATTTATAAAACGAATTACTAAAGAGTTTGCACGTTAAAAAACAGTGAATTATTACTGTAGGATGTTCATTATTAAATACAATATTAAATATGTAATATTTAAATAAATAGTATAAAAATGCATTATAATAGCTTTCAACGGATTACGTGGAATCTGTTTTTATAACGCACACTTCATTTGCTTTATTTAACAATATCAAATATTCATAATACAATATAAATTTATTATTTAAAATGTTACTTTTTATATTCAATATTTTATTAATTACGTAAAAGCAATACAGTATTAAAAATAAGTTTATTAATAACGTGTTTTACATTTTCTAAAGATACAAACAAAATTTACTTTGTATATAATAATAACGTTGGATTATTTTAATTTGTTAATATGTGATTATAAGCTTGCATGGTTGTTTAAGACAGATTTTATTAAAACTTATACTGCAGTTTTTTTTTATTGATTTACAGTTCAAACATTTCCAATAGCTAAGAGAAGTGATTTCCACTCTATTGTAGAGCCATCTATTGTAAGCTTGAATAAACACGTGATCAGATAGTCATGTGATATCTGATATCTAATATTTATTTATTCTACACTGAATTTAAAAGACATTTCGATATTATAATTCATGAATTTTAATTTAGTTTTTTTAAGAGAATAATTGAAGAATGGTTCTGATACCATTACTGATGTTTCAAAGTAATTATTCTAGGAGGTAATGATTGGTTGATTATTTTAGTATAATAACAAGGTGGTAAGCAATATTAGACTGATTTATTTATGTAAATATGTTTGAGTAGTTAATTTATTTATTATTTCCAGCTTAGTAATATGCATGTTTAGAGAATAATGTAAAAGGGTTGTTGAACAATAAAAATTAAATATCAAGATACCAAGGTGGAGCAAATGTTATTAGTATAGCTAATAACATATTAATTAATTATCTCAGTTTAAATTCAGGCTGATCTTTAATCCATTTTTTTTATATATACATGTTTATTGTTAATGAGTAGAAAATATATAAAATAATTATTATGAATACAAAAGTTTTTAAGTCTTTCCAAACAATGTGTCATAAACACCCATTTATACTTTGCATTAAAAGTAATAAGCAGCACGTTTTTTCACTTTATTTTAGAGCTTTGTACATAAATGTAAATAGAGCCCAATAGATCCTTAAATTACATTTTAACTGTTGACCTCTGCTATTAAATAGCATTGGCGTGTACATATTTATTTAGCATCTATATTTTTATTATGCTATTTAAGAAATGATTAAAAAATTTTGTTACTTTAAGAGTTTGAATCCAAAATAATCTGCTTGTCTTACTCTACAGAACTGACATTATAAAGAAATTATATATTATAGAATATAGGTGATACATACAGATCATTTTTGATTCTTATAAAAAATAATAGTATATACTAAAACAAAATCCTTAACATTTGTATTAAAAGTAAAAACTCATTTCACTCTACAATTAGCATATAACTCAAGTCATAGAAAATTTTATTACTAAACTAGTGTTAAATCTATATAATAGGTGAATAAAAAGATTGGTTTTAATCAAAGTTTCAAATCATAAGTGTATATAATATAATAAAAATAAAGATGGCTGATGAATGTAGTTTTACAATCCAGAGTTTCTCACTAATAAAGAACAATAATGATAAAAAAAAGCTCAGAAATCTGATTACTAATCCGATGTAGTATCAATAAATTATTCACAATGCTTATTTTTTTTCTAAAATAGATCAATGCTTAATGGATTATGGATGTTAATAAAAATGTTTTAAAAACTCTTTGAGCTAATATGATCAATCAAAAAATATGTATGTGTACAGACTATTGTAATTAAATATTATTCAACTAATTAAAGCAAGATGTTATTAGTTCTTTTTTTTATTGCATTGAAGTTTTCACTTTGAATTAATCAAATTTTCTAAAAATTTCTGTTATTACTAACAATACTTATATGAAAATCTACATTTTTATTTGAAATTGTTGATTTTCCCTTTTAATTTGAATTAATTTAATAAAGTTTTGTTAATAAAAAATATTTGAAAATCAAATGAATTAATAAATTGTGCACAATAGATCATATCATCAGATGAAATATTTTAATTTATTAAAATCAATGATACACATGGTAAAATTTATTTATATCTTTCCAATTTTTTACTTCTTTTATATTTATATATGTATAATTAATATATATATATATATAAGTATATTGTCTATACTAAACTTAATATAATTATAAGGGACATGCATTTAAACTTTCAAGTTCACTACAGCTATGTATGTGACCATGTGTATTACTTGTATAAGATGGAGTGCATAGCTATAGTAAGCTTGAAAGTATGAGTTCAAGTTTCTTATACATATATATATATATATGTGTATGTATGTGTGTGTGTGTGTGTAATAATATTATTATGCGATGTCTGTATTTTAAAGCAATATACATAATTATATAACTGAATATTTATAAATACAGTAACTAAATAATTAAAAATTTTATCCACTTAGGAGCACTTTCGATTATCTCAGTAATCTGTGTAAACTAAAGCTTTGAAATGCTAACTTTTTCACAATTCCATGATCTTAACATTTTCTGCTTGCCTGTTAATTAAGTCATGTTTATATTTGTATATTAGCATAGCTTCCTTTATTTTTCTTTTATTGTTATTTTTTTCAATTTGCAATATTTTACTCTGTTAAAATTGAAGTCAAAACCATAAATACACGATTTATTATGGTCGTAATAAACAAATGCTGATATATTATTATCCACTATGCAATTTTGTTTTGATTTTTGAACTCGTTTTAATAATAGCATGTGTTCTTTAGTTCTTTTTTTTCCAATGTATATCTAGATTCACCTATATATACACTGCCATACCTACATATCCATTTATAAATGACACAATTTTTATTTATAAATGAGGTTTTGTCTTTAGAGTTATTTATTAATTTGTTTAATGTAGCAGGTGGGTAAAATGCAATACCACATACACCTTTATAAATTTTCCTTATAAAATTTACTTGATCATTTGAAATATATGGGATTGATATCCATATTTTTTTATTAGCAGGAGAATCAACATTATTAAAATTTTTATTTTTATATTTTGTATTAAAATCTTTAATAACATTATATATACGATTATAACTGTAGCCAACATTTAACAATTCATTTGAATATATTTCAATATTTTTGCCATTATCTGATGAATATTTGCAAAGACTATTATTTCTAAATAAGAAGGACTTCAAACCTGCTATTTTGTGTGACATTGGCACTTTTGATTTATATGGAATATAAGCTCTTTTTACTATTGGTTTAATGGTCATACAGTAATCCAGCATGCATTGATTTCTAATTATTTTAAAATCAAGAAACTGAATGCACATTAAATCTTAATCTGTTTTTATCCATCTTAGGCCTTTTAAACCATTTAATTCTTTAAACAACTCATTAATTGTATTTGATTTACCACATATAAAAACATCATCAACATATCAATAATATACAGTAATATTTTTTGATAATATTCCTTTTTCATAATATTTTCTTCATATGAAGAAATTATAAAATTACACATTTGAGCAACAGTAGGTAAACTCATGGGCCAACCATTACACAATTTATAAAAATCCTTATTAAAAACTGCATAAATATTTTTATCGTTAAAATTTAATGTTTCAGTTATAAACTTTGTTATTTTCATGTTAACATTTTTTAACTTTAATGCATTGATATTGCCTTTTACACACCTCCTTCATTAAACAAATTAATAAATAACTCCAAAGATAAAATCTCATTTATAAATAAAAAATTGTGTCATTTATAAATGGATATGTAGGTGTGGCAGTGGATATGTACGTGAATCTAGATGTACGTTGGAAAAAAGAACTAAAGAACACATGCTATTATTAAAACAAGTTCAGAAATCAAAACAAAATTCCATAGAGGATAATAATATTTCAGCATCTGTTTTTTACCACCATAATAAATCATGTATTTATGGTTTTGACTTTAATTTTAACAGTGTAAAAATATTGCAAATTGAAAAAAATAACAATAAAAGAAAAATAAAGGAAGCTATGCTAATATACAAATATAAACATGACTTAATTAACAGGCAAGCAGAAAATGTTAAGATTATGGAATTGTGAAAAAGTTAGCATTTCAAAGCTTTAGTGACAAAGATTACTGAGATAATCGAAAGTGCTCCTAAGTGGATAAAATTTTTAATTATTTAGTTACTGTATTTACAAATATGCAGCTATATAATTACACACACACACACACACACACATA